>JAQZBX010025785.1:0-19792 GCA_029593785.1 Cabassous unicinctus | reverse complement strand
CAGATTTCTAAAACAACAGTAAAGAGGTAGCAAATAAAAGTAATGTGATAAATCATTAATTTAACTACTATTGTTTGAGTGCCAAATACATCCTTGCTGTAATATACCTGATTTAGTCACACATTGATCCTCTGCTCTAGATAAATTTGATTTCTGTATGCAGGCTGAAGAAGTAACACATTTTTATGTTGTTCTAAGTCAAACTGTACCTCTGTTACTCCATGTCATGGGTTCTCAACCTTAGCACTATAGACATTTTGGGCTGGATTATTCTTTGCTGTTGGGGGACTCTCCTATGCATTGTTGGATATTTAACAGCATCCCTGGTCTCTGACTTCCATCTTCCCCAGCTGTGATATACAAATGGCTTTAGACATGGCCAAATGCCCCCTGAGAGCATTTGGTGAGCCACCAGTTGAGAACCACTGCCCTAGGAGTTGGCAAACTGAGAGGCTCCCCTTCATTTCTTCAAGGGGAGAAGGGTTTATGTCACAGCCAGGTTAGACTTGTGGGCATTTGCGTAGGGGCCCAGGTAAATCTAGACCCATCCTCTAACTCAACTCAAAGCCCAATGATGGCCGTTGTTTCCCATTACAATTGACCTTTCAAATTTCTGAACACATGGGTCATGTCCTTTATAATTGTGTTCCTGTTACCCACCACTGGGCATGGCAAGCACTTGGTGCATAATGCTTTGCATGTAAAGGATGGGAAAATTCCAGAAAACAATATGCATTCAACTCATGAAGTTTGCCATGACCCTATTTCCCCCTAAGCAGTAGCCATGGCTGAAGAATTTCAAGAAGCAAGCCAATGTCCTAGCTGCCTGGACTATTTTGAGAAACCCATGTTCTTGAAATGTGGATACATCTGCTGCCACCACTGCATCACTCTGCTTGAGAAGGAGCTCCAGGGGGAGGTTTGTTGTGCCCCCAGTGCCATAAAGCCTCTTGGAAAAATGAGATCAGGCCTGGGTGGAAGCTGGAGAAGCTGGTTTCCAAGATCAAGGATTGGAGTCCCAGCTGAAAACTATTCTACATGTGAACCCAAGGATCCTGAAGTTCTGAGGTAAGGAATCTGTACTAAACTAACACCTCCCTCCCCCCTAAGCTGACAATAACAGCCAACATTGCAACTGGCTCTCCAGTTAATGTGAAGATCATCTGGAGGAATGGCTGGAAAAACAACATCTATTTAACTAATTGAATTGGGAAAGGAATATTAGGAAGTACAGAGAAAAAAATTAGTATTTTAAAATTATACTACCATAAGTATCATTCTTTGGTTGTTGGTTTTTAAAAAAAATTTGAAATATAAACATTTTGCATTGGGTCAGGAGTTGTCCTAACATGTAGAATAAATGTGGAAACAAAAAACAGTCATGGTCTCTGCCTCCATGTAGCTTACATGTTGAATTCAGAACAATATTAAATCAAATAATTACATAATTTGATGTTAAAATAATTGCTAAAAATATAGGAACATGTTGCTACAAAGCTTAACTAGAGTAATATTTCCTAGACAGGGAGGTCAAGCAAGTGATTCCTGGAAAAGGTCTAACTTCTAGAGGAAGAGCAGAATTAAAGTAGTTGAGGATGAGAGATATTTGGTCCTTCGCATTAGAAGTGAAGTGTGGGACTATATATTGTTCAGTTGCTGAGCTACTTTTTTTTTTCCCACAGAGAAAATGACCGTGGACCTTGATACAGCCAATGCATTCCTCATCATTTCTGATGATGTGAAGAATGTCTGAGTTGGGCATATCAAAGAGAATCAGCCAAAGCATGCTTGAGAGATTCAGCGGAGCATTGTGTCCTGAGTTGACCTCAGTTCATCTCTGGCTGTCATTACTGGGAGATGGATTGTGGGACAGGGCAAAGCATGGGATCTGGGAGTTTTCAGAAAATCTGCTCAATAGCAAGGAGAGATCCAACTCTACTGAACTCGGATTCTGGACTGTGAGTTTCAAAAGGGAAAATGTTTATCCACCAGCACCATACCTCAGACCATCTTCTGGATGATAGTGGTATACTGGGTTTCCTGGATGTGCATATTGGAAACATTTCCTTTTCAATGTGAATCCCATATTGTCACATGCACCAGAATTTCTGCTTCTGATCAACTGTGTCCAACCTGTGCTCTTTCAAATCCAATTAATGGTAATCAAGGATCCCTGAGTATCCATACCTTGATCTAGACCCCAAATCCAGGCACTGAAATTCTTCTACAATAACCTAGGAAAGATGAACTTCCACATAAGTCAATAAAACTTATATAGAAAAATTCTGTGCACTTGTAGATAAGAAATTTTCTGTTGTGTGTATACCTTCCAAAATGTTAGTGGATTTAATAAGTGAGTATTTTGTAAATCAAGAACCCATACTGTAATAACATGAATTAAAAAGTTATTCCATGTTAAATATTTCAGGCCCAATGATCAAATTTTGTTCCTATGGCTCTTTTCTGGATTTTCACATCAGTATCTTCCTTTTTTTTCCTTTCAATGTCTACTTAGTATTTCAGAAAGATTATAAACTAAATAAAAATATTTGGATTTCAAATATTTTTATTTGAAATATTTATTTGATATATTCACATACTATGTGATATTTCACAATAGGAAAAAAAGATGTAATATAATCCACCAGAATAGTATGTATCAATAGAGAAAAAGATGAATGCCTGCAGAATTTCCTGAAATTAAAAGACAAAACTTAATCATTTTCATCAATGAGCCCAATAATTGAAGGTTCACATTCAGTAAAGGCAAATAAGTCTCCAAGACACTATTATCTAGAGTAAAATGGAATTAATTTTTTCAATTTGATACCCTCATGAGTTAGGACAGGGTCTAGAGGTCAGAGGAGGAAATGAGCTGGATTCCTTTGAGGCTTTGATACCCATGGAGGCCTAGAAGATTTAACACTGGCAAAGTGAGATGCTGAACAGAACTCATTCATTCATAGAAGATCCTTGAGGTGCTGAAATCTTAGAGTGGGCAAAAGAATCTTTCCCTTTGTGTCAGGGGAACAGGCAAGCAACTCACTGGGGCCTAGCTGACAGTCGAAAAGAAAAGTGTTAGAAATTTAAAGTCAATGTCACCTCCTCAAATTGACTGGGAAACCTAATGTTGTCTTCTTCTTGGAGGAAGAAATCCTAAATCAAAGTATTAACATAAGCATTAATCCTGCACTAGGGCTATTTGGACGACCTCATTAGAGGCAAAATTAAACATGTTTGGTTATATTTTTTGCAAGCAAAGCCATATGGTAATACCAAAGTGAAAGTAACCATTGCTCATTGTTACCTCAAAATAAGTAACTACATAAACACGTTCAGAAACAATTCCCATGGAAGTGGGTCAGTCACACAACAAACATGAGAATGTCTTTTCCTAAGAATATGAGATATTTGAACATTCTTTAAGGAGTGATACAATAATTTTGTTTAAAGTTATTAAAATGGCATGTATGAGAATAAAAAGTATTTTAAAATATATTGAAATATATTAATACAGACTCACATCAGTGGAAAATATTCAAAGTGTTAATAATAGAGTGGTATAGGGGAACTCTATTTTATATATTTTATTCATAAGTATGTAAACCTACAACTTCTCTAACCAAACAATCATTAAAAAACAAACAAAAAACAAAAAAATATACCTAAGAGACTCTAATGTGCCACAAAAAAGAAAAATATTCCATATTTATAAAACAAATGGTACTGTAGCAGTTTCAGAAAAGAATTCAATGTAGGACAACAGAGGATACAGAAACAGACTAAGGCACCATGTGGATGTTTCACATCAGGGAGTGGCACTGAAAAATCAGCAATGGAAGATCAGTTGTGCAATATATATGTTGACATAATTGGCATCAATAGGTGAATAAAACAGAATTTAACCACTGCCACACAATATGAAGATTTATCATGCGTAGGTGGATTGAAAACCTAAATTGCAAAGAGCAAAATATTAATTTGTGGAAAAAATATAGAGGAATAGTTAAACTTCGGTATAGGGAGTGTTTATATCACCCATAACTGATAAGATTAATGAAATAGACTAAACAATAAATAAAAAAGCCCAAACCTTGGGATGATTTGTGATTTTGTGTAACTGGCAAACCATTTGTATATACACAGACAAAAAATATATATATATAAAGCTAAGTAAAACATTTAAGGAAAAGGAAATTCCTGAAAGAGAAACTAAATGGCAAAAAACAAAACAAATAAAACATCATCACCATGATCATCATCACCACCTCCATCACCTTCATCTCCACCCTCATTATTGGGGAGATATAATGAAAAACAAAACTTTCTCCCAACTTAGAAGACAACCTCTCCACAAAGGTAGAAGAGTAAGAAAAACAATTTTATTATTGAAAATAAGAATTAAGCCAGAATGTCATGTATCACAGGCACTCTACTAAAGAGAATGCAAAGGAAGAAGGAAAGCTCACCTTTTTATATAGTCAAGTTAACACAACCCAATACATACATGTTCTCAAGATAAACTAGTCCTCAAGCAAGAGTATGTGACAGCACCATTTGTCACACACAGTTCTTCTTAAATTTACCTGGGAACTGGGGTGGCCTTTGTGTTTGCTAATTGCCTCTATCTGAAGGAATAATAAAACTTCTCACATATCTATGACAGGTACATACTTAAAATTTGGAGCCAGACACCTAAGTTAAACTCCTATGGAAATGGGGGAGAGAAGGCTGCTATTTTTTTTTTTAATTAACAGAGAAACTTCCAGTTTAATTTGAAATAGCTGTACAAGCACCTTGTCTTGAGGCTTTAAAATGTCTATGAGTATAAATACCAATATGTATATGAAAATATACATTCTGGAACTTTCCATCCTTATCACTATAACTCTGAAGAGTCCTTATTTCAGCTCCCTTGGCCATCTTTCCCTGCTGCCATAAAGGTGTGCACGAATGCCCTGATGCTCTCAAGACCATCAGCAGTGCCAAGAAGAGAGGTGAATGCCAGGTTCATATCAGGCCATGCTCAAAAGTCTCATCCAATTTCTGTTATGATGAAGTATGGGGACACTGGTCAATCTGAATTCATTGATGATCACACAGAGCTGAGGAAATTGTGGTGAACCTCTTAGACAGGTCAAACAAGTTTGGAGTAATTAGTTCCAGACTTGATGTACAACTCAAAGATCTAGAAAAGTGGCAGGAATAACCTGCTCCCGTCTTGTCAGTTTGGTTTCATTGTACTGAGGACTTCAGCTGACATCATGGACCATGAGGGAGCAAGACAAAAAACCCCAGGAGGAAAAATCTTGGGATTCCTTTTCTAGAGATGTAATACACACATGCAAATAAAATGCCTCAATGAAAAAAAAAGCCCCTATTTTAAAGACTACATCTCAATAAATATGACAATTTTTATAGCTTTATCCAACATCTTTCAAAATGTTGCATAGACAACTATTTAGCACAACATATAATGATCACAAGCATATTTTAGCAACTGCTTTTATCTGAGCAGGAGAGACATGGTTACACTTTTGACAAATTATTCAATGGTACATTAAAATCTAATCTAAAAACAAATTTTTTCTCCTGTTTTGTTTAATAAATCTTCCTTGTGTTCATCTGTGTATCTCTGTATAAAAAAAAGCAAAACAGATCAGAGACTCCACATTTTTGAGCTGAATTATAAAATCTAAAGCTTTAAAGGAATACATCATATATATTTTGAATGTGTATTTTGGGTTTAGATCAGTGACATTAACCAGCATGTTATGGCCCCCTTAAGGACATTTGGAAATATGTGGGGGAATTTTTGGTTGTTGCAAGAACTTGGGGCGCAATAGGCATGTCATTCTCTAGAGCCATATACTAATTGACTTAGACATCTCCCACCTTAAATCCCAGCAGCACTTGGACTTTATCAGAAATGAGAGTAATTATGTTTTGTAATTGTCTGCTTATTTAACATAGCCCAGACTTTAATAAACTCTTTGTGATAGAATTTGTCTCTTCCTCACTGGTTTACTATGAATGGTCCCATTAAGGAGCTTTCATTGTCAGATTTTCTTTTTAAAAAGCAGTTTTTATTTTATTATTTTTATTCCCTCATCTGTCTGCTCACTGTCTGCTTGCCTTCTTTAGAGGATCTGAGAACCAAATCCAGGACCTCCCATGTGGGAGGTGAGTGCCCAACTGCTTGAGCCACTTTTGCTTCCTGCTGGTTGCAGTGCCTACTGGTTGCGGAGTGTGCAGCGTCTGCTGGTTGCAGCATCTGCTAGTTGTGGCATCTGCTAGTTGCAGCGTCTTGCTGGTTGCAGTCTGCTCGTTGTGGCGGCTGCTCATTGCAGCAGCTGCTAGTCTTCTTTAGGAGGCATTGGAAACCAAACCCGGAACCTCCCATGTGGGAGGTGGGCACCCAATTGCTTGAGCCACATCTGCTCCCCTAAAAAGCAGTTTTATTGAGATATATTCACATACTATACAATTCATCCAAAGTGTACAATCAATGAAGGCACTATCTTTCTTGATGTTTACATTTCAGAGAACTGGTTGGAGGTCCTTGAGAAAGACATTCCTGGCTTGGAAAGCTGGCAAAAAGCTTCTTTAGCTGGACCTCAGTTAGTGGTAATAGTCTGATCATGTTCTTTCATAATCTGTAACACATGTTCCACAACAATGCAAGGTGCTGGTGGAGGGTGAGGTACAGGAATTCTGCACATTATGCCTGACTGTTTTGTAATCACAACTTCTCTAATGAAAAAAAGAAAGAAAGAAAAAAAGATTTAATACATCTCAAATAGGCAGAGAAAGGATTTACAATTACAAGTTTTCTGAAGAATGTGCTAAGAAAGGGGAAGGAATGTGGGTGGGGGGGATCTCTTTCCCTTTTTGCACCAGAGAAAATAATTTTTTCTTTTTCAATTTGTATTTACCTTTATACCATCATTACCATAATCATTATCTTCATCATTACCATTTCAATCATTATCCTCCCCAACATCATGTTCATCACCACCACCACCATCATCACCATCATCATCATCTCCATTTTACAGAGGAGGGAAATAGAGTGATGTTAAGATACTTGCCCATGGCCACATAGCTGGAATAGGGCCAGGATGACCTAGTGGTCCAGCGCAAGTGCTTAACCACTTTTAACCTTCTATGCCAGATCTTGCAGTAGCTATCAGGAAAAAAAAAAAAAAAAATCAAGACACAGCCCCCTACTGTGTGAGTTGTGACCCAGCTAAGGTTTTTGAGATACTCAGGGTACAGAGTTCAAGCAGAAATGGAATTTTGATGGAGGGTGTCTGGGTTAACCACTGATCAATGTATTAGAGAGAAGAAATTCATGGAGTCTCTTAGTTCATTTCAGTCTCACTAAACAAAACCAAGCTTCTCCTGCCCACTGTTTCAATACAGAGCTGCCTGAGGCCCACTAGGACCAATGCTACCTGGGAGGAAACACAGTGGAATGGTTAAAAGTTTGGGTTGGCCAAATCTAGCTTCTACTCTGATGGCCTCAAGTATCTTTGAACAGGGAGTAATAATACTATCTATTTCAGAGGACTGTTGAGAGAAGCAAATCAGATCTCACATGAAACACCCTTAACAGTGGGGCTTTTTCATCATAAAGCATTCAACTAAAGTTAGAAATAGTGGAGATAATGATGACAGAATTCAAAGATGAGTGTAGTGAGGTGTTAATACACACCTGCAAATTCTAACTTCTGTTCTTCATATCCAGAGCTAGTTATTCAAGAATATTCATTTATTTCCTCATATATGAATGTCCCATTCTAGGTTCTCCTTTGAAAGTTGAGAAGATGCACAAGATAGTTAAGATCGATTTCCTTGGGAAACTTATAGTGTGGGGAAATCAGACATTCAGATTATGAGTAGAGTGGGTCCCAATATGCATATTCAAATTAGCAATCATTAGTAGCAGAAGAAGATTCGTTACAGAAGCCCTGGGAGACCTTTATCTGCAACATCCTGAGAATATTCAGCAGTCAGCAGTTCCCAGCAATGCCCAAGGAAGATCATTCATACCTGAGGTAGAAAAACCAAGGCTAAACAGTTTCACATCACCTAGATAAGTCTAGTCATCAAGAGTCATGCCAGCCAATGGGAAGAAAGGGATTCAAAGGCCAATCAAAAGGCAGGTATAGCCTTTTTTTTTTTTTTAAGATTTATTTATTTATTTATCCCCCCCTTGCTGCTTGTGCCTGCCGTGTCCATTCGCTGTGTGCCTTCTCCGCGTCTGCCCACCTCCCCCTTGCTGCGAGGCCCCGCTGCACCAGCCCACCGTGCCCGGTCTGCCCCCACAAGGAGGCCCCGGGAAGCGAACCCGGGGCCTCACACATGGCAAACAGGGACTCTATCGATTGAGCCACACCCGCCTCCTGCTGCGAGGTCCCGCTGCATCAGCCCACCGGGCCGGGGCCGGCCTGCCCTCACAAGGAGGCCCCGGGTTCGGGGCTTCCCACATGGTAAACGGGAGCTCTATCCATTAAGCCACACCCACTTCCCAAGGTATAGCCTTTTATTCTTAGTTTCCATAGCTGTTCTTTGATCAGTATTGGCCCCGAGGACCAGAGACAGATTGGGTGAGCAATTCTCACTGACCTCTTTCTTTCTTTCTCCTTCCATTTTCTGATCACATGGCTTACTGTGGGTCTGGAATGCATAAAAAATAAGGAAGAGAAGTACGAGAAACTATCAAGTCTTGCACCTTTGTTTTGGCAAGGATGCAAAGCATTTAAATTTGCAGAGACTCTGCATCCAGCACTTTCACTCTTTAAATCTAAGTGTTTCCCATTCTAAATTAGGTGAGAAAATGGGATTCTTCCAGGTTGAATTAAAGCTATTTTTTCTAAATTTGAGTCTGAGATATAAAGAATTGGAAGGCTTTGGGTATTGAGGAACTGTGGAGAAATGTTGAAAATAACAAAAAGTTAAAGCGAAGGAGTCATTTTTTAGAATTGGTGGATGTGTCAGTTATGATTGTGAGATTCATGTAACCTGGGGAGACAAATGAAAAACAGAATCCTTGAAAATGAGAAATCATAAAAGGAGTAAGGCAAATTGCAAATGGGGAGAGTCAAATATGAGATTATTGCAATGGTGATTTGACTGATTGGCTTTGAGCTAATCATTTACCATCCAGACATTAAGAGATACCATAATTTTGTTCAACGTAAATAACTGTGGTGATAATGTTTGTTTTGTATGACCACAGGAGTGTTTGAACAGGGGTTCTTAACCCTTTTTTTTTTTTTTTTGTTCCACGGACCCCTTTGCCAGTCAGGTGAAAACCACGGACCCCTTATTAAGTCCACACTACACTATGTATTATTTAATAAATATATCACACCCGCACCAGCATAGCCCCACAAGAATAATGCTTTCCTTTTTTTTTTTTTTTGAATTTCAATTCAAGCTCATGGACCCCTTGTTAAGAACCCCCGTGTTAAAGTGAGAAAGAGCCAGGTGATAATCTACGAGGAATATGGCAGATTGTTCCAGGGACTAGTAGATGGCTACAACAGGAAGGGCTAATGGGTAGTGAAGCCTGAAGCCGGCCACGTTCAAGTCTGTAAGATATAAGGGAGTAGCAATGAGGATACCCACCCCACCTCTGGATCCTATACTGTAGAGGAAAATTGAACAGTCAGCATGTGAGATGGCTTCAGGGGACTCAGTATCTTCAACAGATTTCAGGTAGAGCAGGAAGAAGAAAAGAAAGTTTAGATAAGAGATTTAGGACATTCTTTTTTATGATGGTGGACTTTGTTTTTCAGAGGGGAGAGTGGAAGGGTTTCAGCTTTGGGGTAAAGGAGAGATATGGAGACAAAAATGGAATGTGCAATGCCATTTGTGAACTAGAGTGTGCATATTGAAGGGTAACTTGGGTCTAGGTTGTGGTGGCTGAGTTATAGATATGGTAAAAAAGCACAAGGGCACAGGGAACCATGAAATTAGCACCAGTGATCTCAAAGCATATAGCCATGGTGAGTTTGTGAATACTAGTGGGAGAGAGCAATCTGAGGATGGTCTATTGGAGTATATAGGGCTTCTTGGTCCCTAACAGAAGATGAGTGGTCTTTCTCCTGGTAGGTGGTACACCCTGTGGACTCCATTCAATGGAATGTAAAAGACTCTATAGTGGGTCCATATAATGGACCATGCCATTATTCAACTATTCTTTATTGATATCTATTTTTTGGCATTTAAGAATTATTTGTGACAATTTATGCATGCAAATCTCTGGGTACAGGTGCAGAAGCTACTTTGGAATTGATACCAAGAAATAAAGTTTTGAGGTTGAAGGGAATATGGATTTTATATTTTAATAGAGACTGCCAAATTTCCATCCAAAACCATATCCATTTACATTTTTTAAATTCCATTTACATTTGAACAGCTGATTTGAATACCTATTTACCCAAACATTATAACGGAGATATAATTTCTATTTAAATTTCTTTTGTGAAGTCTGTAGCATTCATTTCTTTTAAAATTATTATTAGAGAACTTATAGGTTTATAGAAAAGCTATGCATAAAATACAGTTCCTATACCACCCTATTATTACCTTGCATTAGTGTGTACATTTCTTACAATTGTGTCCACTCAGTTCTCATATCTGACTCAGTCCTCTCAGCAAAACACCTGATTTGAATATTAAATAGGTAGGAACTGTCTGAAGCAACTATTTTGAAAGGGCAGAGACCAGAACAACAATGTACAGCCTCCAGGAAGAGCAGAAGGAAGAGGCTGATAAATTATGGTAAAGAAATGTAAATTGTTCTCTCCACAAGGCAGCTAGCAGTGCCCATCCCACACGATTCACTCCCCATCTAACTGCAGATGACAGAAAGGGACATAAAAATCCCCTCCCCCATTCTGTACTTTATGCACGATTGCTTTGTAAGCTCACAACTTCTCTAATAATATATATACTTATGTATTTTTTAAAATCCTCTTCCCCAAGAACAGGGGTGGGCATGACTTATCAATAATCATAGTTTTTTACTAGTAAATTCAGATGGCTGGGCTCCTGATCTGAGGGCAGCTATTGATTCAACCACCCTAGACAAAGGTGGCAGGAGCCATTGTTTCAACCTGTCCCAGACAGGGGCAGTGATGGTGGAGAATTAAGGATGTTGTGATTCCTCAGGACTGTGGGCAATAGTTACCTGAAGGGCTGCATTTCCTGGGCAGACCAAGAAAGCTCAGAATTGGGGAGCCATTGGAGAACCTCTTGGTGCTCTTCATGATCCCCTCCCCAGGGTACTTTGGAGCTGGTCTGTGCCCCCTTTGTGGGTCCCTGGTCCTGTTTTGGCTGGGAAATACTGACTTGAAAAAGGCCTCTCCGGGATGACCCTCCTCCCAGAACTTGTTCCAGGCAAAAGCAGCCTGAGACAACCAAAGCAATGCAAAAAAAAATTATAGAGATGAACAGGCTGGGACAAAGGCCAGCCAGCTTAAAATACCCAGGAGAAGGTGGGCTGTTCCCTGGGAAGCAGATGGGAAAACCAAACTCTTGTAAATAGGGGAACTCCAAAAGAACTAACAATCAAAAGCCCAGGACAAGGAGGAACAGAAAGACAGGGAAAACCATGCACACTGCATCACCATGGGCAGAACTTCCTGATAGGAGGGCTGAAGCTCAAGAATATATCTGTCTTATTACCAGCTAGTTACAAAACCAGGAAAAAGACATTCCAGGGAGTAAATCTCAGAGTTAATCATTTACCCTCCAGACATTAAGGGATGTACAGTGTGCAACAAAAGAGTACAAGACAAAGAAACAGGAAAGGAAGGTTCATTCAAGAATACAGAAAATACCAAGGAAGAAGATGAGAATATGAACATACTGAACAAAGCCTTTATTAAAAGGATTGTAAAAATGTTTAAGGAGATGAAGTGCAGAGAAAAAAAGAAATGAGATCAGGAAAAGTATGAATGAGGAATATGACAGTCTAAGGAAAGAGAGAGAAATTTTAAAGATAAATTTTAAAGAGAACCAAGGTAATGAGCACAATAATAGAAATGAGGGGGGAAAAAATGTCCAGGAGGGTTGCAAAAGCAGATTGGAGTTGGTAGAAGAAAGAATTAGTGAACTTAAAGATAGAATACTTGAAATGAGTTAGGCTGAGGAGAAAAAAAAAATTAAAGCAAATATAGCTTAAACCAACTACTGGATACCATGAATCACAACAATATACGTATTATAAGAGTACCAGAAGGAGAGGAAAGAGAGAAAGGGGCAGAAGGACTAGTCAAAGAAATAAGGACAGAGAACTCCCCCAATTTAGCAAAAGATGTTAATAATGCGCATCCAGGAAGCTCAGAGAACACCAAACAGGATAAAGATGGAGAAAAACACACCCTGTCATATATTGATTACACTATCAAATACAAAGGACAAGGAGAGATTTCTGAAAGCTGAAAGAGAAAAGCAATGCATTATGTACAAGGGAGTACCAATTAGACTGAGTGCCAGCTTCTCATCAGAAACCATGGAGGCAAGAAAGCAGTGGGTTGAAATACTTAAAGTGCTGAAAGAAAACAATTACCAGCAAAGAAGTTTATATCCAGAGAGATTCTCTTCCAGAAGTGAGGGAGAGATTAAAATATTCTCAGATAAACAAAAGCTGAGGGAATTCACCACTAGACCTGCCCTACAAACAATGCTAAAGGGAGTTCTTCAGACTGAAAGGAAAGGACACTAGTCAGTGGTTCAAAGCAGCATAAAGTAATAAAGGCCTGTAGTAAATGTAACCCTTGGGTAATTATAAATGTCAGTATCATTGAATTGTATTGCTTGGTATATAACTGGACTTCTTACTACAGATGCTAAAATGTAAATGCATTGAAAGTAATGATAAATCCAGGTTTGTGACATACAATGTACAAAGATATAAGTGGTAACAAGTATAAAAAAATGGTGGGGAGACGGCGGGTACAGGAAACGTATATGTGCAAGCCATTGATGTTAAGTTGGTATGAAACCAAATATAACTGTTATCCAAATGGCCAGAAAGCACATGAAAAGATGCTCAACATCATTACCTTTTGGGGAAATGCAAATCAAAACCACAATGAGGCCATTTCAAACCCATCAGAGTGGCTGCTATAAAAAAATGGAAAATAGCAAGTATTGGGGAGGATGTGGAAAAATGGGAACATTCATTGTTGTTGGCAATTTAAAATGTGCAGCCACTTTGGAAGACAGTTTGGCGGTTCCTCAGAAAGCTAAGTATAGCACTACCATATGACCCAGCAATCCCACTACTTGGTATTTCCCAAAAGGACTGATGTTCACAGTGGCAATGTTCACAAATGCAAAAAGATGGAAACAATTGAACTGTCCATCAATCAATGAATGCATAAATAAAATATGGTATATACAGAGAATGGAATATTATTTGGTTGTAAAAAGGAATGAAGTCCTGATACATGCAACAACATGGATGAACCTTGAAGATATATTTAGTGAAATAAGTCAGACACAAAAGGACAAATATTGGATGATCACAATGTTTAGAAACAATTAGAATAAGAAATTCTAGGAGTTGGAATCTAGATTATAGGTTGCAAGGGGACTGGGTGGAGATAGGGAATGGAATTTTAGGCTTACAATGTAGAGGTTTCCTATTTGGAATGATGGAGATGTTTTGATAATGGATGGTGGTGATAGTGGCACAATATTGTGAATGTGATTAACAGCACTAAAATATATTTGAGTGGGATTAGGGGGGGAAATGTTAGGTGTATATATAATAACAGAATAAAAATTTATAAACAAATCCATGGAACTACATGATACAACAGTAGACCCTACATTAAACATAGAATTTAGTGAATAGTACAGTTATAAAAATGTGCTATCATCAATTGCAATAAATATTCCACACCAATGCAAGATGTTGGTGGTGTGGCATATGGGAATCCTGTATTTCATGCATGATTGTTCTATAAAACCACAATTTCTCTAAAGAAAGAAGATATTAATAAGAAAAGGGGGGAAAAAAGGAGAGAACTATTTAGTACATTTGAGTATGGGATCAAGAACAAAGGAGAGAAAGACCTCATTTTCTGAGACACAGTAAAGATGGTGTGGAGAGCTATGGACCACAACCTCAAAATGTTGCCAAAGCATTTTACTTGGTGCCCATGAAAATCTTTTATTTTTCTCTAAGAAACTGGTAGGGTTTTTCACGAGAGAGTGCAACCTATGTAATCAATTAAGTTATCTTGAATTTTTTGCCTTAATGTGTTTTTCCTATGAAGGTCAGATTGAAATTTGAAGCTCAATTGTAAATGAATTTATTTCTGTATGTCCTAATTGCAATTTTCCCCTGGTCTTAACCATTTATAATTTTTCCTGGTCAATTTTGATCTAATTAGGGTTTTTTTTATCTTACTCTTGGGATTACTGTAATCTACTTTATCCACATTGCAAAGTAAGGTAGTAAAGTAAATCACTTCAAATCATTTAAAACTCATGTGGGACTTGATCATTTCTCCTTCCTGGAAAGTAGATTCCTGAAATGGCCAACCTGGGAGATGGGTAAAAATAAACAAAAACATGTGAATCCAGTTGCATAGTAGCTCTAGAAAAGGCCAGACTAGAAATATCCAGGCAGATAAAGTCAATCATCTAGTGGGAGAACAGTATTAAGATCCATCAAAAAGCAAGAATCACCACACTATTTGGAGGCACTAATATGTACAAGCATGAGTGACAAGAGCTTGAAGATCCTGTGAGGCTTCAATGTGGATTTAAAAATAGTTTTTAAATCAAAAGTATAATTCAAAGAGATTTCCTAATATCACTTTATACTTCGGTTTTTTTGGTCTGTCTTAGTCTATCTACCTATCTGTCTTGTCTGTCTAAACAATCTCAGTCATAGAAAAGCTGCAAGCATAGTACAAGGAACTTTGCCCCCTGAACTATTTGAGAATAAATTCCTGACCTAATGCCACATCATCCATGATTATGGGTGCATTTTCCACAAATAAGGATATGTCCTTACATAACTATAACACAATTACCAGATCAAGAACTTAACATTAATACATGTACTCATCAGACCACATTCAAGTTTCACCAATGGTCCCAATAATGTCCTTCACAGTAGAGAATATAGTTCAGAAGCAGCTATTGCATTTAATTGCATTACTTTTTAAAAAAGATTTATTTTATTTATTTATCCCCCTCCCCATTGTTTGGGCTCACTGTGTGCTTTTTGTGTCTGCTCCTCTTCTCTTTAGGAGGCACCAGGAACCAAACCTGGGACCTCCCATGTGGGAGAGGCACTCAATCACTTGAGCCACCTCCACTCCCTCAGCCATCGCATTTAGATATCATGTCTCTTTAATCACCTTTTGCCAAACAGGTTTTCAGACTTGCCCTTTTATAATCTTGGCACTTTTTATTACAAGCCAGTTCCTTGGAGAATATCCCTCCAATTTGGTTTTCTCTAATGTTTCCTCATGATCTGGTAATCTTTAATTTTTTATTTTTTATTTTTAAGGTACCGGGGGGCTGAGGATTGAACCCGGGACCTCCTGTGTGGAAAGCCTTATATGTGGTAAGCCGGTGCTCAACCAACGCTGAGTTGGTTTTTTCATTTGTTTTTTGCTTGTTGTTGGTTTTTGTTTTTTCAGGAAGCACTGGGAACCAAACCCAGGACCTCCCATGGGGAAGGTGGGCGCTCAACCTCTTGAGCCACATCCACTCCCCTGATAATGTTTTTTGAAGGAACACCACAGAAGTGATATTGCATTCTTCTCAAGGAATATCAGGAGGCACATGCACATGATGATGTCTTATCCCATTACTGGTGATATTCACTTTGAAATCAATTAATTATTTATCTGCCAGGCTTATCTAACTGTAAAATTACTCTTTCCCCTTAGTAATTAATTAAGATTTTATGGGGAGATACTCTGAAAATATGTGAACATCCCTATGTAAACATCAAACTTTCAATTCATTAATTAATATCAACATGGACTTGTGATTTCCTGAACTGCACCCTCTGTCCTGTGTTAATGCTATATTTTCAGACCATCTAGCACAAACATAATCCAATCACATACAGGGAATACATACAATCACACAGTCACACGAGTATATCCAAGCACCCTGTCAGGGACAATAAGGCCACAAACACCCTTTCAGAGCAGCACTTTTACTCACCTCACACAGGCACAAGCAAACCCCAGTCATACACATGACACAGACACAATCAGATAATCAGAGGTGCACAACCGAAGAGCAGATAAAGGAAATACATGGTCACACACATCCTGTCGCAGCAGCATTGTCATCCCTTTTTAAAGCCCACGCAAACCCCAATCACACGCAAGATAGCAGTCACATACACAACTTCACAGTTAGCAAACACATGCCAACAGCTTGTCACAACAGCACTGTTATACGCCTCACAGTCACAAGCAATCCCCATTCACCCACGCGGTACTCAATTGCAATCAAATAAGCAAACACAAGCAGCCAGGCAGATAAGAACGCGGTCACAAGCACCCAATCATGAGCAGTACACTCTTATCTTCGGAATCACAAATAACCCAAACTCACACACCCACACACAAAACCTTAGCCGAAAACGCACGGTCGCCCACACAGTTACCAAGACTAGGTACCCTGTCGCATACATACTAAACCTGAGACACGGCCACACACGCAATTCCTGCGCCCCTTCCTCCGCGCCTTTCCGCCTTGTCATTCTGGACCCCTCACCTGGACAGAGGGTGCACTTCAGGGTCCAGGATCTGGCGATGTGATCAAAGGGCGGCTCGGCTTCGGCTACCCTAGTCCGGGAGCTGAAGTAAGCGCCTGCCACAGATTTGGCCTTATCACTACGCGAGACCTCCAAATCTCGCGAACGAAAGGAAATGAAGCCCATTCGGTACGCCGTCCCTCTGGGAAATGTAGTCCCTCGCCAGGAAGGTCGAGCCAGCGGGAGAGTGGAACCGCCAATCTCTCGGCCAGGACGCGCCTTCGGGAAACCGCCCGCCCCAGCTGCGACGACCAGGTTATTTCCGGGTGTCCGTCGGCGCCCAGTGCGCAGGTGTGGTTCGCGCACTGTGCGGGCGGATTTGGCTCTTGAGGGGACGAGCAGTGGCTTGACACCAGGTTCTCGCTGTGACCTGAAGGAGGAGGAAGGAGCCTTCGGTAAGGTAGGGAGAGGGAAGGACCACATGCCGGGGTGGGGACGGGGACCCGGGAACGCTTCGGACCCGCTGTGTGCTTTGCCGGCCTTTGGTGTGTGGTGATGTGAGCGGGTGTCTTTCTGTGTGAGAGACGGCGCTTGAGGTCGGGCACAGAGTCTCTCAGTGGCCGGGTGTGTGGCTGTCTATTTCCGTGTGTGTGTGTGAGATTCTTCATTCTGTTGGGAATGAAATGGTGTGTACTTGGGACTGCATAAGAATGGAATTTTTTTTTTACTTTGTGCGATTGTATTGCCGATGTGTTGCACTGCCCGATGCGCTTAACAGCCAGTCTGTGACACCGGAATTTCCAAGAGAGAAAGAGCTTTATTACAAAGAGTCGTGTAAGGAAAATAGGGGGCTTGCGGGCCTCAGCTCTGTCTCCTCGAACTGGAGAGGTTTTGAAAGTTGTATAGCATTTGACTCAGGCGGGCTTATGATAATGAGTACAGTGACTCGAAATGAGGAGATTAGAGATAATTCTTCAGCTCATATTCTTGGTTCTAGGACGTAAGTCAGAAAATGGCTGCCTTAACATGGTGATGGGCGTGATTTTTAGTGTTATAATGAGGTATAGGTCAGTTATATAGGTTAAGGTGTAGGCTACTGCGCATGCCAGGCGGTCCAATTCTAGTTAGAGCTGCTTTTATCTAGTCAGATACGCCAGGAAATAAGGAGGGTTGACTCAAGTTTCTTCATTAATAAACCTGGAGGGGGCTGTAGTACGAATACTAGACTTCTAAATTACAGAACAAGGGACTAAGTACAGGGTCCCGAGATTATTATGAGGCTGCTTAGTTACAGTTGCAAAACAAACTATCAAAGCATCTGGATTACAGTTCATTGAGTTACGGCAGTTACAAATAATAGCTTTTGGCTACATTATATGTCAAAAGGTTAGTGCACAAGTGTGTTACAGTTCAGTAAGTTCTTATATTTGTTAATTCTTGGTTACAGTTGTCTGGCAGACTAAGGGAACCTCTGCTCTTGTGGTTTATTTGTGAAGGGTCTTTTATCTGTATCTCTGATTTTGTATGCTAATTGAGTGTGGCTATGTGACTGCGTGATAATTTTTGTTTATATAAATATCCTTTTCTTGTACCTTTTCAGAGTGTCTATGGAGTTTCAGCTATAAAAGCCTGTGTGTGACTGTGAAAGAGAAGATCAAATTGACTTCTAGTTTGGGCTTCTACTTTCATGTCCAATTTCTTTTGCTTCTAGAGATTTTCGTCATATTGGATCAAGGCCGACCCTCATTCAGTTTGGCCACATCTTAACTAAAATTGATACTGTCTTCAAAAGTCCTGTTGACAAATGAAATCATACCCACAGGACTGGGGAGGGAGGGTTAGTGCTTAAATTTGTCATTTGTGGAGGACATGATTCAGTCTCCAGCAGTATCCATTCTCTTCTGATAGGGGGGCATTTATGGGTAATATTGATGGGCTGTGGACTAAGAAAATAAGAAAATAGTTTTATGCCTGGAGAAGAGTGAATTTTAGCAAAGAGTTCAGCATTAGTCAAGTTTCCCAAATTCTTGGTCAGACATTTGTACCCATTTTTAAAAAATATATTTATTTTATTTATTTATTCCACACACACACCCCCGCCCCCATTGTTTGTGCTTGCTTATCTGCTCTCTGTGTCTGCTCCTCTTCTTTTTTTTAGGAGGCACAGGAAACTCAACCAGGGACCTCCCATGTGGTAGGTGGGCTCCCAAACGCTTGAGCCACATCCGCTTCCCTGTACCCGTTTTTTTGATGAGCAAGCCTGGGCTTACAGACAGAAAAGAACAAAAGGCTGTTCGGCATTTTGGCAAGTCTAGACTTGTTCTCATTTTCTTCAAGGCATCATGGTCTTTTTTTGTCTCATTTTGAAATTTTGACAAACTTGTGAAATTCCAGCATAGAGGAGAAAGAGTTGTAATTTCACCACTCCTATAATGAAAAAAGTAAAATTAATAAAGCCTGCTCTAAATTTCAGGACAATATTTTGATCTCTTCTTAGTAGTGTGACTGGAGTAGCAAGTTTGGTGACCAGGATTGTTGAGTGAAAGAACCTGTGTGCGTGATCTGGTATGGCTGTGTGAAATAAAGATGGTCAAGTCACAGTGACATAGGACTGAATGGAGCAAGAATTTTGTCAGAGTATACATGGGATTTGTAGAGTATTTAAAAAAATTTTTTTTTAAAGTAACCTTCTAGCCGGTGGCCACTGGACATTTTTGGGGCAGGGAGAGGAGGGGCAGTTGAAATACTGGGGCTTTTTTGGGACTTTGGGGGTTGTCCTGAGTGGCGTAGCAGCGACGGATGTAGGCCATTTTCCATCAGAATATACCATGCAGAACTGGGTGGGAGAGAGTGTGATCTGTGATGTGAGCTGTGGTCTATGCTCGGTAGCAAGGCCCCAGGATGTGTATATCCATTGTGGGTGTTGTACCACACAGATGAGGAATGGTGGTGTGGGATGTTGTTGGAGGTGTGAGCGGTGGGGAACATGGGAATCCCTGTAATTTCTGAGTAATATTTAGGTAATCTAAGCAC
>JAQZBX010025784.1:17573-29355 GCA_029593785.1 Cabassous unicinctus | reverse complement strand
TTTCATGAAATTTTGGATCTCACAGCTTTATTGAATGATTCATGAATCTTGCAGCACACCATTGAAAAAGTAGAAGGGAGCTCTACTGAGTGAATGAAAAAGGGGAGGGCTATTGAATTAGAAGCATTTGGTATCATTACTTTTCTGCACCAATAAGAGCAAAAGTAAAACAATATTAATTTGGAAGAGAACATTTTTAAAGTTTAATTTTTTAACCAACTATATTCCCTCCTAGACCACAAACATTTCAAGAGAGCTAAAAAAATAAAACAATATCAAGTACTACTGAGTGACATGCTATGACAATTACATGTGGGCAATGCAGTTGATTTGTGGGATTGTGGCAGCCTATGACATTTTATTGATAGAATGAAAATGGGATTCATACTTGGAGAGTAAATAAGAGGGTGGTAGTATGGCTCTGACAAATTATAGGTCATATGAAAAGGCAGAAAATCATAATGCATAATGACAAATTCAAAGTACTGGAAGCTGTGGGTGTTTCATATATGTACTTTACCATGTTGAGAAATTTTTATTCTATTCCTATCTTAGCGTTTTGATTTTTTTAGCAAGAAAGGGTGTTGCATTTTTTTCAAATGCCTTTTCTGCATCAATCAAGAGGAGCATGATACTTTCTTGGCTTTGCCAAACAGTGCTCTGTCTATCCTGAAGAAGGGCAGTTCTGTATGGTTACACAAATTAGTAAAAGAATTCAAGGCATTCTGGAAATTGGATATTCCCACATCTCTGATATACTTCAATTTCTGTGTTTGCTGTAATCTCTGTTATTCTTGACAAACGTTCTTCTGTAAGAAAATTTTAATATATGGAATGACTCACTGCCAGGTTCTAGATTCTGGAAAATTTTCTTGTCAGTGTATGCAAAATTCTCAAGAATTGAACATTTTCTTTTATTTAAATATTTAATTTCTAATTCCTCCATAAAATTTGATGTTAACAGTAAATTGCATTGGAAAAAAGAAGACTTTATAATATCTGCAGATTTATAAGCTTTATTTATCCATGTGTGTCTATATCCCTGACAGGGACATACATGTTGTAACATTAAGATACATGTAAGACACGTAATTTTCTGTTTGAAATGTTTCAGTTTGCATTCAAAGTTATTCTCTGTCTGATCCAAATATTTGTGTTTACATCTTCATTTTAAAAACTATGGTATAATAGATTATTCAGCAAAATTTATTGTGTCCATATTGGTTATTAATAATCTATTGGGTTGGATCTCATTTCATATTATTACAAAATTCTTCATTCAGTATTCTCAGGTTACTTCACAATTCTACATTGCTTTGCTACATATTTTCAGTGACAAGGATTTTTCAAAATTATTGATTCTTTGCTGAATTGGATACCTATAAAATTTTCCATTTTCCAGTCTGAGCTTTCTGATATGAAATCCAGACGGAGGTTTACCTTTTGTAAATTCAGTATTGTTGCCTTTTCAGTGGAAGAATATAAATGCTCTTAGAGAATGAGTGCTTACTGAAGACTTTTCTTCATTTATGAAGCTGAGAGTGTTTTACATAGAGTGAATTCTTACATGACCTACAAGTGATGCTGTATGAATGAGTGCTTTCTCAATTTCATTAAATAACTTTGACAGCATGAATTATCTGACACTCTTGCTAAGGGCTTTGCCTTATTTTTTTAAATATATAATCTATTTTATTTTCAGTTTATGGAGACTCAATTTTTAAAATATGAAATAAAAATAAGATCCCCATTTCCAAATTCGAACTGCAGCAAACAGAAGAAATGTGTGCCCATTACCATGGAAACAAGTTTTTTTCAGAAGGAATCCTTTAATAATTATTCAGAAACATATGTCTCACATTTTTAAAAACAATATCATTGAAAAAATACCAGGAAAGATGCATTCATTTATTTTCCCGCTTCATTTCCTAAAATCACTTTCTGTCCATTTCATTATCACCATATTCTAGTTTACCTGTTTTAGCAGCTGGCTAGGTTTTGATGTCTGAATCAGTGAAGAAATCCTGAAGAGCACCTGAGCTCAGTGGAAAAAGCACAGAAATTAGCTAGATGTGTCTAATATTATGACTTGCTTTTTTTCTTTAAACATCTCTTCTGCCCAAGCTATTAAGATCTTCAAATTTCCTGGAATTATCTTCTAAGATCCACTGAAATAAGACATAGTCAACAGCTCCTTTTCATCCTTGAGCTTAAAGGAACTACAACAATATCTTTCATTAGTAAATGGATGCGGGAAGCTTCTGTCACAAGAGATAGACTTGTAGATTATATCTGAAGACATAATTCTATTATTTTCAATACTAGGAGGAAGGTAATCTCAATACATGCATTCTTTTCCTCCTTTGTTAAAATCTGTAAATAGTATCATGTTGTTTGCAAAAGGCTCTCTTAGTAAAAGGCATGGGGGGGGTTATGATACTTTAAAAGTTTGGTTTTGCTATTATTCTTGAACAAACTGAGTTCCTTAACTAGTCCATTTCTTCATTTCAATTATTAATTTGTTGAGCAAACCCTCCTCTCACCCACTATGTAAATGAAATCTCAGTCATAGCACCTTCTTTCCCCATGAACACAGTTGTCCTTAAACACACATCTGCATGCCAGGCATGGGGAGGGGTCACCTTCCTCGAGCTTGTAGATGGGTCAGGTTTACTATCAAAGCAACAGGGTTTACTATAGGTATTCTGGATAATTTATTTACCTCAACATACATTATTATATTCTGTTAGCCTGCTATTAATATTCCAAACATTACAGATAACTCATTGTAAGTGATTAGTAGCTTGCCTTAAGGACTAGGTTAGCAATATGCTACCAACAGCATTTTTTGCAACATTCCTGAAGCAAAATAATGACAAAGGAATTTCCCAAATTATCAGAGGCTTTTTTTTTTCACTAGAGAATTTCAAAGCCCTCATAAGCAGCATCTCATTTCCTATATTTTGTTAAGCATAACACAATTATGAAACTGGATGGCAACACAATTCAAGTGGACTTAACAAGAGACAGGTACTCTTCAGGAAAAGCAAAGAGTCTTAGGATTATCTGTGACTTCTAAGAATCCACAATTGACCTCCATGGGAAAATAAACCCTCCAAAACATGAAAAGTAAAAAGGAAGTGTGTTAGAAGAAAGAATTCTGTATAACACAAGATGTGAAAACTCAGGCATGGTCTAAAAGGTTAAAGAAAAAATAAATTTGTTAGTATCTTACCATTTAAGAGCTGTAAAAATATGAACTGGTTAATACACAAGCAAAAGCATGTTAATCATGTTTAGATTTGAAACTGGGCTGTCAATGTGAATAGTGCTACAATAACCTGTACCAGGAGACAAACGACTGGCCCTGATCAGAGAAATACACTCTCAGCCTTTCTACTCTGCCCCTCCTCCAAAAGAAAGGTTTCAGTTACAGTGTATTCATTTAAAAAGGCTTCCAAGACAACAATTAGATGTATAAAATGTAAGCAATTTTCCCTTTAAACTCTTCTCTAAATTTGACAAAATCAAGCATTTAGTAGAATAATCTTTAACAGCCAGGCCCAGGAGACCTGTTTCAGACCATCCCTCTGATCTTCTCCAGCCTCATAAGGTAACTGAAAACAATGACAGTCTAAAAAAAGACCATTTCCTCTTTCCAGTATCAATTCAAGGTGTAGTAAAGCAGTTACTGTGAAGGAGACAGACACATACAAAATCAAACACCCAAAAAATCACAGAAACTTTTGTATCTGACAGTGGCTCTATTTCATAATTTATTGCCTAGTTTTGCCAACAAAAATTCAAGTAAAATGCTCAAGCAAGGACATTTCAAAGAAGCTATGATTTTAAAATTTTTCCATAATGAAATGGACATCATTAGGAAAGGATCACCAGCTTGCTGAGACAAAAGGCAGGGACAGGGAATAATCTCTGTGGCAACCTGATGCCAGTTTCTTGTCTCCCAAAGCTTCATCCAGTTGAGAGGCACAAGCTTGAGTTGTTGCTTAAGAATATTTGATTTCAACAATAAATGGAAGGTATAATTATCTTCACTTTTCCTCTGAAAGATTAAAGAGGACACACAATTCACAATAATGTTTTATGTTCTAGGTGATCATTACCAATATACAAGTTAGAACTGTGACCATATATATAGTTGCTTTAAAAAAATTGATTACTACTAGCTTCAGGTAAAAAATCATTTTTAAACGGTCAATATTTCATTTACATATAACCAAAACATCTTATTTACATACATATGTCTCAGTTTTAATTCCAATTTCTTCATATAAATTCTATATTTTATTTGAGATGTAACTGTAATATGCTATTTTTATAGAAAGACTATTTAAATACTCTCTTTTTCACAGGCAGCTTTCATAACAGTTTGTCTCCACTCTGAGAACTGAATACAGATAAAGATTTAATGAACAAAATAAAAATTAAGACTGAGTATTAACATCCTGAACACAGGCCATGTCTGTTATTTTAGTCCATTCTTCGTCCACACACAGTATAGCTGGCAACCAAATATAAAGTGAGGATGATTCCGACAAAGAAATCTGACTTATAAGACAGCAATCACAGCTTAATCCTGCTGTTGATGTGAAATTCTTATATTGGGTTCATTATTTCCTTTCCAAAAAAACACTGAGTTTTCTGGCAATATTTAACTTTTAAAAAGGTATCTTGAACAATTTTATATATCTTTCATGTATACTCAGATGGACTTACTCCTATGAATCCCCCATCCCAGACAACTCCACCAATGATCCTCTGCAGCCCCCCTTGTAACCCTTGTATGATCTAAGCCTTCCTTGAACATGAAGCCCATATAATAACAAAATACAATTAATAGGAAAAAGAAATAATAATGATAAGTTTAAATGCAAGAGATAAGTACAAGGAAACTCAGAAGAAAAAAAAAAGAAACTAAACTAAAAATAAAATATAATTAGTGGATTGGGACATTTGAAAAAATGGGGGAAAAAAAACAAAAGAATATACTTTTATAAAAGAAATTATTCTTTTTTCCTTTTATCACTGTATTATCAGATGTCCAGTGTACTGTGACACCTTCCCCCTCTCATTCCCCAGTGTCTCCCAAATTTTGATTTAGTTTTCAAAGAAGTTTTAGGTCACAGCAAATTCACACACGGAATACTAGAGACTCCCACATACCCAACCTCCCTCCCCCTTCCCCACACCATATTAAAACCTTTTTTTTTAAAAGGATGTTAGCATTGTTATAACTGTTTTACAGATAGTAAAATATAGTGACTAAACATTGTCAATGGTTTACAGTATCATTTACAATTTAGACTGTACAATTTAATAATTTTTGATCATCTTTACCATTTCCTGTGTCCACTTACTGTAAGGTAATGAAGAATATTTCCCATGACCACTAAATACGCCATTTGATCTTTTCTTTTCCTTCTTCCCCACCCCCTGGGGCATATGACTCTTCCATGTCTTGGCTCATGGGATGACAGGATTCATAGTGACATGCCCTGGGTATTCTAACCTGCCCTTCCTAATCTACCCACCTGTTAATCCTGCACCACCAAACCCAGTAAAATCTCTACCCACCTGTCCTATCCTTCAATATGTAACTATACTCTTTCAATTTACCATAGATAATGTCCATATGGGTGATGGCTTGCAAACTACCCTTCTCTCTCTCTCTCTTGTTAGCCTATCTTTCAGTCAGTGGTTCTCAGAAATGTTAACTTTCCTCAATTCAAATCAGTGAGGTCATAGACTATTCATCCTTCAATGCCTAGCTTGCTTCACTCAACATAAGGTCTTCAATATTCATCCATGTTGTTCCATGTGTTAGCACTTTATTCCTTCTAACAGCTGAGTAATATTCCATTGTATGTATGTACCATATATTGCTTATCCATTCATCTGTTGATGGGCATCGGGGCTGATTCCAACTTTTGGCAATTGTGAACATTGTTCAAATGATCAAGGGATGGGGCATGGTCATGGTGGGTAGACAGTTACTCAATAAATGAGGTAATCTGAATTCCCAGCCTGGAGAGCTCTAATATATTCCCCAAGGGAGCAGCAACACTCCCCTAAGTGCAGAGGCAGTGTCTGGCAAAAGAGGATGGCCCACTGATGGTTTCTTGTTATTGAGGACTAACCTTAGGAGTATTTGCTCTTCTAATTGAAACTTAGCCTACTGTTATGGGGTGCCTAAGGGTTGCCACCTGAGAGCATCCTTGTTGCTCAAATGTGGCCTCTCTCTAAGCCAAACTCAGCATTTGAATGCATTACCTTCCCCCCAACATGGGACATGACTCCCAGGGATGAGCCTCCCTGGCAATGAGGGATTAATACCAAGTGCCAACTGGCAACACAATTAGAAAAAGACCTTGAATAAAAGGGGGAAAATGTAAAGAGAAATGAGTTCACATGTTTAAGAGACTTCAAAGAGTGTAGTGAGATCATCCCAGAGGTAAAGCTTATGCACACCTCAGTAGGATCTCATAGAACACCAAAGTGGATATCACCCCACACAGAAGGTCTCCTGAGGGCTCTGGAGATACCCAGGTCCTATATAAGTGGGGATAGCCCCAGAGATTGATGCCTAATTAGTGGGCTCTTTAGTGGAATCTGTGCTCCTGAGAGTGACAGAGTTGGACTCAAATAATGCCTCCCTGCACATGGCCCATCAGTCCCTTCTATTCAAACCTATATGTGATGCTGGAGTTGTTAGGTGTACTTCCAGAGACTGAAGACTCTGGCCTACCTATGTGCCAGCTGTGCCTGGAATCTTGGTGGAGGTGCATCTCCTACCCTACTGCTCAATGGACTCATCCAAGTAACCTGGTGAGGGGATCATGATGGGCAACGGCCATCCCTGGGAATGGATAAGGCCTTCAGCTGCAGGGAAGATAATCCCATCCACCATATCCATGAGATATAAGCCCTCTCTCACTTGGAGTTGGAGTGGACATCACCATCCCAGTCCCCTCAGAATTGGGGGAGGAGGTGTGGACTAGGTTTGACTTGGTGGTGTTCTGTTGTAGACATATTGTGATTCAAGTAATAGATGAAATTGTAACAGTGAGGTGGAGCCGGTGGCCACTGGACATTTTTGGGGCAGGGAGAGGAGGGGCAGTTGAAATTCAGGGGCTTTTTTGGGACTTGGGGGTTGTCCTGAGTGGCATGGCGGTGATGGATGTAGGCCATTTTCCATCAGCGTATCCCATGCAAAACTGTGTGGGAGAAAGTGTGGTCTATGATGTGAACTGTGGCCCATGCTCGGTGGCAAGTCCCCAGGATGTGTACATCCATTGTGGGTCTTGTGCCACACGGATGAGGGATGGTGGTGTGGGATGTTGTTGGAGGTGTGGGAGGTGGGGAACATGGGAATCCCTGTAACTTCTGAGTAATATTTAGGTAATCTAAGCACCTTTAAAATATATATATATATATACAACAAATAACATTTATGTAAACAAATGCACATATATGCATATGTATTTATATATCATTTTACAAATATTGGTATGTATTGTGAAAAATTTGATTTTTACCAACAATTAAAAAAAAGTTATCTTGGTTCTTTAACCCACGGAGAACTGGTATTTTTAGGCAACTAAGCAAAAACCTTGGTCTCCAAAGGGTTACAGTAATGGATTTTCTATAATCTTTTTATATAAACCATCCTATTCCACTTTTTTCTTAAAAGAAACTTCTTCTTTGGTTTCTTATAATTTTTCAGTGGGCCTCTCCTTCATCTCTTCCATTTTCTCAGTGATAAGCTCCTTCATCTCTTTCACCCCCTTCTGTAGGTACTCCGCAACGGGGGGGAGGCTTTGACATGTAGCGTGGAGGGATGTGGAGGACGAACATGCGCCCATCCCGCGGGCAGTGGCTCCCAGCCCTGTGTGGATTGGTCCGGGCAGGAGGTGGGAGGTAGAACGTAGAACATGCTGAACGAAGCGCCAATGCACGGAGATGCAGTAGTCCGGCCTGCGTGGCCAAAGGTCCGCTGAGAGGAGTGAATGTCGTTCCTTTTCTGGAACTAATTTGGTTACCCGACAACATAGTGAACATTCTGAAAAACTCCCAGAGTGGAAACGCACTCACTGCATAGGCCCTGTTTAAGATCGCCACCCCCGCTCGGTACACTGTGACTCTTGGAGGAACATCCCTTGCTGTGAAGGTTTTGCCTTATTAATAAAGAGTTTTCATGATTTTGTTGTTGTTGTTGTTTTAGTGGTTATTCCTAACCTGTATTTGCTTTTGCACACCAAGACTGGTGCTTTGCTGAATGTAGTGGGCGTTGATTACAAAGCAAGTGTAGTGTATCACTCCAGTGGAGTCTACTCATTTAATTTGAAGAATAAATTATAAGTTAAGGCATTCCCACAGATGCATAGAATTTCTCCCACATGTGATTTATCTGGTTTGTTATTATTTAAGAATAGTAAATGAAAACCCTTCCACTTTCATTACATTTATATTGTGAGTTCAATAATTTTGTATATAATCAAACCATCAACAGAAGCATTTGCTACATAGATGACATTCACATGGATTATTTTAGTGTAAATTCACTTGGATTGACTGAAGTAATAAGGATGATGAAAAGCTCTTCCATGCTGATTGCAGGTAGTGTTTCTTCAGTGTGTGAGTTTTGTGATATGCTAAATATTAATTTTATGGTGGAAATCTCTTCTATATTCAGAATATTTTGCCTGAGTGCTGTCACATCATCTAAGGTCAGAACATTGGCTTTGATAGGATTTCCCTCCAATTTGAGTTCTCTCATGTTGTCTAAGGAATAGAAAAATAAATGTAAGGTTTTTCCACATTGATGACATTCATACAATTTTTCTAAAGTATTAGTACTCTTATGTCACCTAAGGCCATAATGACTGAAAGCTTTCTAACATAGGCCATATTCTTGTTGTTTCTCCTCACTGTGAGATCTCTCATGTCACCAAAGGACAGAACAATGAGTGAGGGCTTTCTGAGAGATGGCATTCATATGATTTCTCTCTCATGAATTCTCTCATATTCTCTAAGATGAGAATATTGATAGGATATTCCCACAAACATGGCACTGATATAATTTCTCTCCATTATCCAGCCTTTCATGTAGTCTAAGGCTGGACACTGGGTTAAGGCTTTCCTATATATATGACATTCACATGATTTCTCTCCTGTGTGAGTTCTCTCATTTTCTCTTAGAAGAAAAGAATTACTGAAGGCTTTCTCACATAGATGACACTGATATGTTTTCTCTCCAGAGTGAGCCCTCTCATGTTATCTAAGGTCAGAACACTGGGTGCAGGCTTTTCTACATAGGTGGCAGCCATAAGGTTTCTCTCCAGAGTGAGTTGTCTTCTGTTGTCTAAGATAAGAACATCTACTTAAGGATTTCCCACATTGATGATATTCATGGTGTTTCTCTCCACTTTAGCTCCCTCATGTTGTTTAACATAAGAAAATCTACTGAAGGCTTTCCCACATTGATGATGTTCATGGTATTTCTTTCCACTGTGAGCTCTCTCATGTTGTCTAAGATGAGAAAATCTACTAAAGATTTTCTGACACAGATGACACTTATATTGTTTCTCTCCAGTGTGAATCCTTTCATGTAGTCTAAAGCCTGAACCCTGGGTGAAGGCTTTCACACATTGATGACATATAGTTGGCATACAAAGGGTTTCTTTCCAATGTTGGATCCATTGTATCATCTAAGGCCAGAGGTTTAAATAAAGTCATTATCACTTTATATGATTTAGTTCTAGTGTGAACTTGTTTACTTTGATTAAAAGATGACTGGTCACTTTCCAAATACGTTGGACCTTTCCAAATACTTTGCTGACAAAGGATTTCTTTCCCTTGTGAGTTAAAACCTTTTGAGACACTGTAGATCTGAGGGTGTATTCTTCTTGCAACTCATTATTTTAATGGGATTCTTTGGAATGTGAGATCCCAATGACATGGTGGAAGATGCAACTTTCCTGCAGATATTTTATAAGGTTATCATTTCTGGTTTGTTAACGCCAGTTTCTTTGCCTGAACTCTGGTTTTGGAGAAATCCTATCCTTCTTTCCACATTTCCATTCCTTGCTCCAATTGAGAAATCACATATGATTTGCAGACCTGAAATCCTTTCTTCAAGAATAAGATACATGAATTCCCTAGTGATAGCAACGTATGATACTCAATTCCTAGTCAGGCCCCTGATACCAGATGATCAATAATCTCTGCCATTACATCTGTGAGCAGGTTTCTATGGGATGTGTCCAGGAGAACCCACTCTTCTTGGGGTAAATCTAAAGGTACATCTTTGAAGACCACTGACTCCAGTGGTTGCATTTTCAATAGTTCAGCTGACAACTTTGTTTATCAGAACACAGACCAAAAAGGGAAGGGAGCCAAGTCATATTGAGGATAATTTCAGTACACTCCAAGGCTCAGAACTCCTTTTTCTTCTACAAAAATTTCCATTTTTGTGGTGGATCTTTATTTATGCAGTTCATAAACTCGTTAGTCTGTGGACATGGCCCGATTTGACCCAGAGCCATGGGCACCTCCCATTTGAGTTCTGGGGATGTTTATCTCTTTATTCTTTTTTTAAGAAAAGTTTTGAGGACAATAAATTTCCTTCTCAGCACTGCCTTTTCTGTATCCCATAGGTTTTGATATATTGTGTTACTGATTTCATTCATTTCAAGATATTTATAGTTTTCTCTTGCAATTTCTTCTTTTGATCCACAGATTAAGAGTGTGTTGTTTAATCTTCATATATTTGAGGATTTTCTTTCTATGCCTGTTATTGATTTCATATACATTCCATTATGACCAGAGAAAGTGAGAAAGAAAAGACACTGAAAAGTATAGTTGAAGAAATAATGGTTCAAAACTCTTCAAATATGATGAAAGACAAGTATATACACATCCAAGATGCTCAAAGAAGCAGGATGAACTCAAAAAGATCCATAATGAACACGTTATAAATTTTCAATAGAGCAAGAGAGAAGTGAGTTAACACATAAAAGTCTTCTTAAATTAAATTAATATCTGAATTCTCATTAGGAATCATAAAGAATGGAAGGCAGTGGAATGATACACTTAAAGTAAAAAAACATTAAACCAAATATTATATATCATATAAAACTGTCCTTCAATGTATGAGAACTTAAAATATTCTCAGGTAAAGCCAAAGCTAAGGGAATTCACTACTATTAAACAGCCCTATAATAAATTCTTATTTTTCATTTAAAATGTTATTAAAGTATATCATTCAAACATGAAAATACTAGTTATATATATATATATATATATATGTTGTGAAATTAAAAAACAAACATGCATATTATCATACAGGAATCCTCTACATCACCTGCCACCAATACCTTGCATAGTTCTGAAACATGTATTACAAACTCTGAAAGATCATCATCAAAATATTCCACTAACTACAGCCCATATCTTAATTTTTATATATTCCCCCCCAAACCACCCCATTATTAGTGCCCTGTATTAGTATTACATATTTGTTATAGTTATAATTCATGATGAAGCATTCCTATTTTTGTTTGGTGAACCACAATCAATGTAACAATGCAGTATTCGCTGTGGTATACAATCATATGTCTTGTAAAATCCATTCAAAATGTAAACTCGTTGACCCTCATTTTCTTCACAGAAATATCCTATCACATCAATTTTATACTTTTTTCATTTCTCTGAAAGGAAAATTTCGTACTCCCTTTTATCCCCCTATTGTTTTTTTTTTTTT
>JAQZBX010025784.1:0-17473 GCA_029593785.1 Cabassous unicinctus | reverse complement strand
CTGTTCCTTCCTCCCTGTGCCCTGGGGCATATGACTCTTCCCTGTCTTGGCTCATGGTATGTCAAGATTCATTTTTACCTGTCCTGGTTATTCTAATCTGACCTTCCTAATCTACCCACCTGTTAATCTTGTACCACTAGTAAAATCTCTACCCACCTGTCCTATCCTTCAATATGTAAATATACTCTTTATTTCTTCAACTATACTTTTCAGTGTCTTTTCTTTCTCACTTTTTCAGGGGCCCCTTGGAAGCATATGTTGGTATAAAAAATGGTGTCTCACAAGTCCCTCAGGTTCTATTTATTTCTCTTGAATCACTTCCATTCTCTTTTTCAGACAGAATCATTTTCAATTTTCTTATATTCAGGATCAATGATTCTTTCTTTTCCCTGTTCAAATATACTGTTGAAACACTTTATTAGATTTGTATCTCAGTTATTATACTTTTCAGCATGAGCATTTCTGTTTTCTCTCTCTTTACAATTTCTATTTCTTTATTATAGTTCCATTTTGTTCATATTCCTTGAGTTACTTTCCACACTTTTAATTAAACTCATTGATTCTAATTAAGACAGTTAATCTAGTATCTTTATTTAGAAATTCAATAACTGTGCATCATCAGGGATATTTTCTGTCAGAAAATTTCTCCTGTGACTGGACTATTCTTCCCCATTTCATGTAAATTTTGTAGTTTTTGTTGTGAATTGAACAATTTCAGTAGTATTGCAAATAACTCTGGAAATCTTGGTTTCCTACTGCTTAGATATTGCTGAAATTTTATGTGGTGATTTCCAGATTCATTGACTTATCACTTTCCAAGCAATTTTTTTAAGAAAGTAAATTCCTTAATTTATGTGGTCACTGAAGATTATTTTCCATGATTCAATGGACAGTGATTCTACAGACACAAATTTCCTCAATAAAAAATCAAGTGTATTTCCTTTTAAATTTTCTGATAGAAGCACTGGTGGAAGGTTGCTGTGGCCTCTATGAGTATTCCTCAACAACAAGTCAGGCCAAGATTGGAGAAGGAAATTTCCTATGTATGCCCTGGTGCCAGCCAGAAATTTTTGGAATACAGGCTGCTGTTCCCATACTTCCACTATGGTGGTGACAGATGGATGTTAATCCCTGGATCATGCCCAACATCACTTATGAAACCTAGAAGTCTTGGCAATATCTCTCATGGTCCAAGTATCCCGTGGTTGCTTTCAATGAACAGTCAATTTGTAGAATTGCAAACTGGTAATTTCAATGTTTTATTTCTAGCTCATTTTTTGTTTTCTTGGTAGAAGTAACCCCTATAAATTCTTGCTCTGCTCTTTTGTATGAAATCGCCACTCTCATTGTGATTTTTACTACATTCAGTATTTTGGAACATTAATAGTTTAGTCAACAATATTTTTTGTGGAGTCCAAATTGCTTAATAAATCCACTCAACTTGGAAACTTTCTACAGTCCAAAAATTTTCATAGTAGTTGTAGGTTTCTCTTTTTACGTATGAATAATATTTGTATATATGTATATACAAATCAATTTTATTGATACATATTAATAAAGCATAAATCCATCCAAAGTATACAGTCAATGGTATTAAGTAAAATGCTGTAGTTGTGCATTCATAATAATAATGATGCTAAAAAACAAAAACCATACAAAGAAACAAACATACCTCATCACCTCTCATTCTATGCTTCCCTTGCCACGCATAGCTGCTCTTCTGTTTTGTGCTAAATCATGTTTTATATTAATATTTTAAGGCACATGAATCTCTTTTTTATGTTATTTGAATTTTAAGACTGGCATGAGGAGAAGATTTACTTTGTTTTGAAAAATGCTTATCAGTTACTAACATAAAAGGTTTACTGCCTACACTGAAGTATAGCTAAATACTTTTAAAATTAGGGGTTTTTGAGGATTGGTCTATACTTGCTTCTCATTGAGCTTATCTACATTCATTGGTCTTATTAGTATTTTATGAACTCTTATACTTTTAACACTATTTATCATCTAATGTTTTGTCTGTTGTACTGATTTCTGTTTCAAATGTTTTTCTTAATATATTTGCCTGTTTTTCTAGCTTCTTGAGTTGACTACTTTGCTCATTTATTTTCTCTATCAGTTTATTTGTTTGCTCAATTCCTGTTATACAAACAAATATTTCAAAAATAAAAATATTGATATATGATTTCTCCTTTTTGTTCTTTTACCAGTAATTTGGAAGCATGAGGAAAGTTTTCCTTTTTATCTTTACATTACAAATTTCTATATAACATAAAATGTACTTCAATTCCTCTGTCTTTTGCTCTTTTCCCTTTATTACATATATATAAAAAAGTTAATCTCAAGAAGATTAAGTCGCATACACAGCATCACATGGCTACTTGTAGCCAGTGAAAACAGAATACAAAATGAGTCTAAATGCTCTGACTATTCTAAAGAACACACATGTCCAATAAATCTTGATGCTTTTTTTTTCTTGCCTTAGAAGTGCTTGTTTCCATTGCATCATGCTGTTTTATCCTCTTCCTGATAGTTTTTTCCTTTTTCTGATAGTTTTCTTTCAGAGGAGGCCAATAAAGAATTTATGATTTTTTTACTCAAATTTGAGTCAATGTTGCATAAGCTCACAAATCTATCAGGAATCTTACTGTAGCTTCAAATATTCACTCAGTTCAGTTGACTTGGAAATATGACTAAATCAACCCTAATTTCAAATTAAATTCACCTTATGTTTTATAGGCACCCTGAAACAAGTTAAAAATATCTAGTAAAACAAACTTGGCAACTTAGCCTTAGCAGCATGAATGACAATAGAAGAGACACAGGAGAACAGACTCTCATGAATTGAAGTTTCCAATCCTTAAAAATCCATTTTGTATTCTTTTCTTATTTATGAGAGAAGATGTGGATTTACAGGACAGTCATGCATAAAATGCAAGATTCTCATTTACCACACTATTATTAACCGTTGCATTGATGTGGAACAGTTGTTACAATAGATGACAGCACATTTTTATAGTTGTATTATGAACTATAGTCCATGGTTTAACTTAGTGCTCACTGTTTGTCTAGTCTAGTTCCAGGGATTTCTTTTCCTAATTTTTATTCTGTGTGGCAGTTCCTTTTTAAATTGTTTTCCATGGGAGAACATTCTATGGCAGTGACTGGAAGACCCTTCAGTCATATATTATTTCAGGAAAGGTGCCTGTAATGTCAGGAGTCATAAAACTATGTGTGTTTGTGTGTGTGTGTGTGTGTGTGTGTGTGTGTGTGTGTGTGTGTAGAAGTGGTCTATGCATTCAATATGTGAATCAAAAATTTCCCATCATTAAGTTTAGGATTTACCTGCTTAGCATTTCCAACAAACATTCAGAAAACATTTTATCTGACAGAAATATTATTCTCTTGTTCAAAATTTATTTAATGTGAGTGCAATCCCTGTGCCATTTGCAGATAAATCAATTATACAGATGCAAACATTGATTCATGGTGCAGTGAACACCATGACAGAATTCATCCTGCTCGGTCTGACACAGAACCCAGATAGGCAGAAACTCTTGTTTGTTGTGTTTACACTCATCTACTCTCTCACCCTTGTGGGAAACCTACAAATTGTAGTGACCATTGCTACCAACCCAGCATTCAGCACCCCCCATGTATTTTTTCTGTCACTTTTGTCCTTCATAGATGGTACCTTTTCTTTCACAGCCCCCAAAATGATATTTGGCATACTCGTTGAAAAGAAAACTCTCTGTTTCAATGGATGAATGACTCAGCTCTTTTTGGGGCATTTAATTGGTGGGTTTGAGCTCATTCTGCTCACAGTGATGGCCTATGACTGCTATTTGGCCATTTGCAGTTCCCTGCACTACATGACCACAATGAACTGGTGGGTGTGTGGCCTTCTGTTGGCTGCCTCCTGGGCTGGGGGATTCCTTCATGCACTGATTCAAATACTTTTTATGGTGTGGTTATCCTTCTGTGGTCCCCATGTCATTGACCATTTCTTCTGTGAATTTTACCTTCTGCTAAAACTCTCCTGTACTGACACTCACATTATAGGGCTTTTTGTTGCCACCAATATGGGATTCATGTGTGTGTTCACTTTTTCTATCCTTATTACCTCCTATGTCTTCATCCTTTGTACCCTAAGAACTCATAGCTCTGAAGGATGGAAGAAGCCTCTCTCCACCTATGCCTCACATATTACTGTGGTCATCTTAATCTTTGTGCCCTGTATATTTATATAACTTTGGCCCACGGGCATCTTTCCCATTCATAAAGCAGTGGGTGTATTTTATACTATGATTACACCCATGTTAATCCCAATAATCTACACACTCAGAAATGCAGAGGTGAAAAATGCATTGAGGAAGCTCTGAAGTCAAAGAGTGAGCCTTTTGTTCTTTTACCAGTAATTTGGAAGTGTTTAAATGGATAAGATAAAATAAAACCTATTCATATTTTAAGAGCATTTGTCTAAAGCAAAATGAATCACCTTTTATTCAGAATATGTGAGTTAAGTACATATTATCCCCTTTTTATCTGAAATCTTTAATGGTTCCCCTTTCATAAATGTTGACTCTGATCCAAACCAATTAGAAAATTCCATGCATATAGAAATTGATAATCAATGGGATTTGGTTAATTTAAATGAAATTTTCGCAATGTTTGGAAAATATATGACATTATATATTCTATACAAAAATTATCTACAAATCGTTAAATATAAAATGGCCCATTTGTGTAATTGAAATCTCATTCAAGACAATTCCCAAGCCATGAAAGTGCCTCCTTATTACACCTGTTTTTCCCTCTCCCTGCCCTCAGATACTCCAGTGCCCACTGCCTCCACATCAATGATATAAGTTCTTACATTGCTAGAGTCACAATATCTCTGTAGTAGAATACCAATAAGTGTACTTTAGTCAATAGTTCATTCCACCAACCAGAGGATTCTGGGATGGTGATGCCCACTCCACCTCTGATTGACAGGGGGCTTCAATCCCAAAGGGCAGATGAATGGGACTCTCTTACTTGCAGATCTAGACTCTCTCAGATCCTTTTCCTTATTTTAAATATATATTTTTAATTTTTAAAAGATACTTAGATTACACAAATGTTTCCCAAAAATATAGGGATTCCCATATGCCCCGCTCCCCACATCTCTCACACGCTCCCACATAAACAACATTCTCCATTAGTGTGGCACATTCATTGCAATTGCTAAACACATTCTGGGACATTGCTTTTGAACATCGACCATAGTTCACATTGTAATTTACACTATCTCACACACAATTCTGAGGGCTCCGGGGAAATATATGGTGGCATATATCTGTCATTGCAATGCCATTCAGGATGATTCCCAAGTCTGGAAAAAGTACCTGCATTACAATTTTCTTGCCCTCCCCCTGCCCCCATAGCCTCCAGTTGCCATTCTTTCTAAATCAATGCTGTAATTTCTTCTGTTGCTAGAATTACAACATGTCTATAGTAGAATACCAGTGAGTCCACTTTACTCCATAGTACATTCCCCAATCTGGAGGATTCTAGGATGATGATGTCCACTCCACCTCTAATCGAGAGGGGGCTTCAATTCCATACAGCTCTTGGATAGGACTCTTGCTTGCAGTTGTAGGTGCTCTTCTTTCATTGGTATTATTCTTGTTAATCCTCAACTTCTTGTTAGTTGTCCTGGGTGCATCCAATGAAATAGAGAGTAGGTGTTGCAACTATGCTGAGGCTTGGGGCCAAACTGGCACATGGACATTCCAAAGATTACAGTCTCTTGGATGTATGCCTACCAAATCCAGCACCAAGTGTAAGTTCAAATAAAAGGAACAGATGACCCATGTGCAGGGAAGCCATAAATGAGTCCAACTCTGACACTCTCAGGAGAACAAACTCCAAATTAGTTATCTGCCCTGGTTATAGGACCTGGGTGTTTCCAGAGCCCTCAGGAGTCCCACTATTTTGGGTAGTATCCACTTTGGCAGTCTATGAGATCCTGCTGAGATGTGCATAAGTTTTACCTCCTGGATAACTTCCCAACTCACTTTGAATTCTCTTAGCCATATAAACTCATTTGTCTTTACATTTCGCCCTTTTTATTCAAGGTCTTTTTCCAGTTGCATTGCTAATTGGTGCTTGATAGCAATCCTTTGGTTCCGGGAAGGTTCATCTCTGGGAGTCATGCCCCATGCTGGGGGAAAGTTAATGCATTCATATGCTGAGTTTAGCTTAGAGAAAGGCCACATGTGAGCAACAAGGAGGTTCTCAGGAGGCAACCCTTAGGCACCCCAAAACATTAGGCTAAGTTTCAATTTCAAGGGCAAAGGCTCACAAGCTTAGTCATCAATATCAAGGGCCCATCAATAGACCATCCTCCTTCGCCAGTCACTGCTCTCTAGGATGGGAATTCAATATACTCGTGGTTATTGTGTGAATCTCCACCCACTGTGACAATGCCTCGTGGACATTTGAACACATTTATACACCTTATATGTATGTCCTGGTGAACTTCCTTCCATGTATCCCCCATCACTGACACCCCACAGCAATGATCCTCCTCTCCCCCAGTTGCAGCCTTTCTGTGATCTAAAGCTTCTTAAAAAATGAAGCTGATAATATAGCCAAATAAAATTAATAAGAAAATAAATAATAATGGTAGGTTTAAATATAAGATGTGAAATGCATAACAATTTAAAGAAAACTAAAAATAAAATTATTTTATTTTATTAAAAATTAATTTATTTTTATTAATTAATTTCACTAAAAATTAATGAAAATATTTTTAAAAATTTTTGAACTTTTTGCCTTTCATCACTGTAATATTTGTTGTCCTATATATACTGTGACGTTTTCTTCCATTTATTTCCGAGTGTCTTACTTTTATTCATTTTGTTTTCAAAGAATATTTAGGTCACACTAAAGTCACATACAGTACACAAGGTACACCCATATACCCAGCCTCCTCCCCCCTTTTCTCCTTCCCATATTAATACCTTTTTATTTGTGGATGGTACATTTATTAAAACTGATATACAAATATTGAAACATAACTACTAACCATGGTCAATGGTTTACCTTATGGTTAACATTTTAGAAATGTTATAAGTTTTGATGATATTTAACATGACTTGTGTCCATCATTGCAAGATCATGTAGAACACTTCCATTGCCTACTAAATACCCCCAGTTCCATCTATTCTATTCCTCACCCCCTCCACTCAGGGCCCACAGTGACCATCCGGCTTCACTCCTTTGATGACAAGATTCATAGTTACTTGCAACAACATTGAAGTCTTGACAAACTGGTTTGTCTTCTCCTATTAGGAACAGTTCATGCTCTTGAGGGACACCCAGCTTTCTGTTTGAGTGTATATTGGTCCTCTCCAGGATGGGAGTCCAGCTCCTTCTCACTCATTATGTGGGTTTCTATCCACTGAGACAAAACATAGTGACAAAATAATCACTTGCAAACTCCCTAGAAGCCTGCCCCAGGAGTGCCCTCTCCCAAATGGCCCCCATCCAACACTCTAAACCAGTAAGCTTTCCTTGTAATATTGTCATAAGAAAATTCCCAATTTTGTACTTTCAACCACATACCTGAGAATCCCCAGTGTTCATCTGGTCCCTCTCCCAACCCTCCCCCAGTTCCATGGGCTGTCCAACCCTCACTATCCATTCTACCCACCTGTCAAATCTGCACCACCCACCCCAATAATATCACTACTCTCCTGTCATATCCTTTCAATGCCCAGCTACACTCTTTCAACATATCATAGATTACACCCTTATGGGAATTGGCTCACAACATTCTCCCGTTCTATTTCCAGGAAAGTGATCTTCCAGACAATAACTCTCTAAGTCTGTTCAATTAGCTTAATTCATTTCAGAAAGGTCATGTAATATTTGTCTTTCAATTCCTGGCTTGCTTCATTCAACATAAGGTCCTCAAGATTCATCCATGTTATCCCGTGTGTTAGCACTGTATTCTTTCTTACACCTGAGTATTGATCTATTCAATGTATGAACCACATTTTGTTTATCCAATCATCTTTTGATGGGCATTTGGGTTGATTCCCACTTTTGGCAATAGTGAACAATGCTGCTATGAACATTGGTGTACATATATCTGTTTGTGTCTTTGCCTTCATTTCTTCTGGGCCTATACCCAGCAGTGGAATTGCTGGATCATATGGTAGATCAATAGTTAGTTTTTGAGGAACCACCAAACTGTCCTCCACAATGGCTGGACCATTCTACATTCCCACCAGCAGTGGATGAGTGTTCCCATTCCTCCACATCCTCTGCAACACTTGTAGTCCTCTGTTTAATGAGGGTAAGATTTTATCTCATTGTAGTTATGATTTGCATTTCCCTAACAGCTAGTGATGCTGAGTATCTTTTCATGTGCCTTTTAGCCATTTGTATTTCTTCCTTTGAGAAGTCTCTTTTCAAGTCACTGGCCTATTTTTTAAATGGATTATTTCTCTTTTTATTTTCAAGGTGTAGGATTTCATCATATACACTCGATATTAGGCTCCTATCAGATAAAAGTTTTCCAAATATTTTTTCCCATTGGGTAGGTTGCCTTTTTACTTTCTTGAAAACCTCCTTTGAGGTGCAAAAGTTTTAATTTTGAAGAGATCCCAATTATCTAATTTCTCTTTTGCTGTTCACCTGTGGGTGTGAAGTTCATGAAACTATTTCCTATTACAAGGTCTTCTAGATGCTTACCTACATTATTTTCCAAGGTCTTTATGTTCTTGGCTCTTATATTTAGATCTTTAATCCATCTTGAGTTGATTTTTGTTATGGTGGGAGATGGTGTTCCTCTCTTTTTCTTTTGGATATAGATATCCAGTTCTCTAAGCACCACTTGTGGAAGAGGCCATTCTCTCCCATTTGAGTGGGATTGGTGGTTTTCTTGAATATCATATGAGTGCATATGCAAGGATCTATATCAGTATGAGTATGTCTATCCCTGTGTGAATACCATGAGGTTTTGACCACTGTAGCTTTGTAGTATGTTTTAGTCAGGTAGTCTGGTTATGCCAATTTCATTTCACCGTTTCAAAATGTCTTTACCTATTTGGGGCTTCTTACCCTTCAAATAAATTTTGTAGTTAGTTTTTCCAAATCTCTAAAGAATTCTGTGTTGATTTTTATTGGGATTGCATTAAATCTGTATATTAGTTTGGGTAGGACAGACATCTTAAAGATGTTTACTCTTCCTTTCCATGAAGAGGGATATTCTTCCTTTTATTTAAGTATTCTTTGATATCCTTTAATAGTATTGAATAGGTTTCCATGTATAAGTCACTTACATCTTATTTAAATTTATTCCTAGGTATTTGATTCTTTTTAGTTACTGTTTTAAATGGTATTTATTTCTTCATTTTCCCCTCAGATTGTTTGGTATTGTTGTACAAAAATTATACTGATTTTTGAGCATTGATCTATAATGTGTGACTTTACTGAACTCATTTATAAATTCAAGAAGCTTTGTTTTACATTTCTCAGGTCTTTTGAGGTATTGGATCACATCATCTGCAAATAGGGAAATTTTCACTTTTCCTTTCAAATTTAGATGATTTTTATATCTTTTTCTTGACTTACTGCTGAAGAAAGTACACCTAATACAATGTTAAATAGGAGCAGTCCTAGTGGGTGTGCACTGCATTCACTTTGGGAGTCCGCAGGGAGGTAGGTAGAAGAAAAACTTAGATGGAGAGGGAAGTTTGCTCATACTGGTACAGCTGAAGTCTGTTCCAGACAAACAGGCAAGGAAGCATGGCCATTCTTTATCTGCAGGGTTATTTATACACTACTGTTATCACTCAAATGTTACACAGAAGGAACAGAAAGTGCAACTCCTCAGAATTATTTCTGCTGTGCCCAGAAACTATGTCTGCTGGGCTAAGAATTTTATGCGCTAATAGCTGAACTAGCAGTTGCGCTGCTGCCCGAGTCTTTAACCCTTACAGTGTTTTTAACCCTCACACACTCCAACCCTGAGGGCAACAGCCATAGCAACTGTGGGGTAACAATGCAACCAAACTCCACAGCAGCAATATAGACAGAAACAACATAAAAGTATGCACTCTAAGCATAATATGGTTCCCCCAAGAGCCCATTTTCTAGGGACTCTTACCAGTCTTGTACAGGGTCTACCTGTGATTTCTGGATATTTTGTATTTCATGTTTTATTTATTGCAAGGCTCTTTGAATGGATTTTTTATTATCAGGAATATATATGCAACATTTAGTATGTATTAATGCACATGTGCCCCCTTGTGCTGTAGTAAGTAAATCTAGGGCCATACAGTTTTGTGACACAACACTGCAGATTTGATCAGTTCCTTTTGTTAACTGGGCAATTGCATATCCTGAAGCATTGAATTCAACTTTGATGGCCCCTCCACCAGGAAGGAGAATAGCTAATGGGTAAAACTACCAAGGTGTCCATTTGGTCCTGTGCCATCTATGATATACTGTATCCCAGTTTTGGGGTTTCTGATCTAGAGTGGAAGCAATGTGACCTGGAGTGAAGGGGCATCCCTAAGTACAACACCCACTCCAATTGGCGGCAAGGTATGGCCACCCATGGGGCCCACAGACCCACAAGTACTCAACCAGAAACCTGATGATGGGATTAATTCCAATGTACAGCTGGCCATTTTATCAGTGGGAACCGCCTATCACTATTTGTGTACTGTTGCACAAATTTAGAGGTACCTCCCCCACTAATATTTTGGGATTTCCCTTTTGTTCTATACACTTTGGGGCAATGCTTCACAGTTTAACATGTTCAGCAGGGAGCCAGCCCTATCTATTATACAGGGCATAGCCAAACCACAGAGGATGCAGATTTATGCTTCAGTGGAGAAGTTTCTTAACATGCTCTTAAACTGCTTTCATTTTGCTGTCATTCAGTAGGCCTTCTACAACCATGTCTAATTGTCCTGTGTTGTGGGGGTGACACTCCAAGCCAAACCATTGTCTAAACTGGCCAGCAGTTCAGTACACACCCAGCAGTGGGACACATTGTAAACTTGAACATAGGTGTGGGCCCAAGCCAGCAAACGGTTGAAAGTACTCCTATGGGGGATAAGACAAATGTGTAAGTGTAACTAGGAGAAGCAGATCATGCTCATCTAACAGGACACATCCCAGCTGGTCATCCTTAGCAAAGTGACAATTTGCAGTGTGAACCCAGGGTGAATATACTATACCCTCGGGCCTTCTGGCACAGCTGGTGAGGCATTATCATCAACCTGTAAAATCTATCTTCCATCTTATGAGTGGGACATGGCCTTGCTCAATTTTACCCATAATCCTTGAATGGGGGAACTCATGAAGGGCCATAATGCCAGAATGAATGTACTTTTCAGTATGGTGGCTGTGGTGGCAGGCACAATCACCATAAACCTCAGTGGCCATACCTCAGTAATCCAAGGGATTATAGTTAATTGACTCTGTGCCCCATCTATCCAGGGTGCCACCAGAGCTAACCATCGAATATGGGGAGCCTTTAAAGTCCAAGGCCATGACACAGGGACTGTTTCTTCTCCATGAATTACAGAAGGCACTGGCAGCCATACTCACCCTCCCCCTACTTGTGGTTTTAACAGTGGATCTTTCATAGTGACCTATAATTGAATGGGGGCAGCTGCACACTGTAGCAGAGCTTCTATTGGTGCCAATCATCCCTGCCAGTGTTGTTCATTTAAATGTTGTACTATCAACCAAAGGTGACCATGCCACCTCCACCAGGTTGGAGTTCCTTGGGCTGTTGCCTGCAGGCCCATTTTAAGAAGGACATTATAACATTTAATCATGCCAGCTGCATGTGCCAAGGCATGTGATATACTCATTGTATGCCCTGTTGGAGGGCCAATTCTGCACTACTTGTCCACTGAAATGGGAACCTCTGTCACTTTCTATACTTTATGGCTGGCCATACCATTGCACACAGCTGTTGTAATGCTGGAGCAGTCACAGCTTGAGTTCAGTGGGGGGAAGGATACACATAGAGCAAACCTGTAGCCATGTCAATGGCTGTAAGAGCATATAAGCCCTGCTGACTCAGAGGTCGTGGTCTGATAAAATCTATCTTCCATCTTATGAGTGGGACATGGCCTTGCTCAATTTTACCCATAATCCTTGGCAGTGGTTTTCAATGTAATGTTGAACATTGGGGGCATGCACAGCACACTGGTCAAGTGGCCTCTGCATTCACAACTAGCCCCCAAAGGCATGCAGCCTTTATCATCATGGGAACACCAGCATGTAGGAGTTTTGGGTGCAGCCACAAGGCTGTGTCCTGAGCAGTATTAACACATAGGGTAAGCTTAGTTAACTGATTCACTTCATCATTGCCTTAATGCAAAAGGGAAGAGTGAGCAGATACATGGTACACTGTTACTTCTTTAGACAACCCCCATTCCCATAGGTCTTCCCACATGGAATGTCTCCACAGGGGCTGATGGACTACTGACCAATACATTCTGGCAGCCACAGGGTAAGACTTTTAAATACTGCCCACCTGTTGGTACATATTACTAAGGGGCCAGCTTCATGGCCCACTACAAGCCACATGGTTTTCAATCCAGCCCATTGGCTGCTTTGACCAAATCCTAATTCTTACCAAATGGAATCAGTTAGAGGGCACACTGCTATGGCAGTCCATTGAGCCTCCAGTCCTCAGCTGGCTCCAACAGTATTCCATGCCTGCTCTGGCATGGTACCTACCCCAGCTTTGTACAGAGAAACTTCCTTCATGGGGATTTGCAAGGGGGTTTCTACTTCCAGTGTCCCAGCATACATCAAGGGACCTAAAACTTGCAACCCTTTACTTAGTGGACTGGAAGCAAATGTGTTTCTCTGTTACAAATAGGCCCCTCAATTGACCAGTGTCCCCCTTGCCCCATGCCCTGATTATGTTTCACCTTTTGTATCAAAACTGGATGAGCACATCAGATGTATCTCACTTCTTCTTTCTCATCTGAACTACTATCAACCAACATGGCTTGGCACTCCAACTGCACCTGCAACTGCTGCAGTTGCTCACAAACCTGGAGAATTTCCCTCTCCTGCTTCAATGTTTCTTGGGTGGTATCTTGTACGAATCCCACCCAGGCAGAAGCAGCATGGGGCTTCATTTCCCCTATTTCTGAATTGGCCTGTTGCAGGACACCCAGCAGTGCAGACTCTATCTGTGGGGTCATCAGTGGGTGTCACATCCAGACATGCACACCACCAAGATAACCACTCAGCTATACCAGCCTACACACATGGAGGGGACCACCTAGGGTCTGTACTTCCTACCTCCTCATCCAGGGGAGGTGTGGAAGAACACGTCAAATCCTGCCAACTATGCCATTTGTGCACTGCATTCACTTCAGGAGCCCACAACGGAGGTATGCAGAAGAAAAACTTAGGCAGACAGAGAATTTTGCTCATACTGGCACAGCCATAGTCTGTTCAAGACAAATAGCCAAGCAAGCATGGCCATTCTTTATTTGCAGGGTTATTTATACACTATGGTTATCACTCAAATGTTATACAGAAGGAACATAAAATGCAACTCCTCAGAATTATTTCTGCTGTGTCCAGAAACTATGTCTGCCGAGTCAAGGGTTTTACGAGCTAATAGCTGATCGAGGAGTTGGGCCATTACCTGAGTCTTTAACCTTTATAGTGTTCTTAACCCTCACAAAGTGGGCATCCTTGACTTTTTCCCAATCTTTGAGGAAACAAACAACTTTAGGATTTCACCATTGTATATGATGTTAGCTGTAGGTTTTTCATATACATCTTTTATCATGTACAGAAAGTTTCCTCCTATTCCTTTTGTTTGCAGTGTTTTTATCAGGAAAGGGTGCTTTTTTTGCATCTATAGAAATGATCATGTTGTTTTTTTCTTTATTATCTGTTTATGTGGTTTATTACATTGATTGATTTTCTTATGTTAAGCCATACTTGTATACCCAGGATGAAACCCAGTTTGTTATAGTGTATAACTCATTTGATGTGTTGTTGAATATGTTTAGCATGTATTTTGTTGAGGATTTTAGCGTCTAGGTTCATTAGAGAGATCCGTCTGTAATTTTCCTTTCTTAGAATGTGGCATCTTTGTTTGGCTTTCGTATTAGAGTAATATTGGAGTCATAGAATAAGTTAGGTAATGTTCCTTCTAGTTATATTTTTTGGAAGAGTTTAAGCAGGATTGGTGTTAGTTCTTTCTGGAAAGTGTGGTAGAATTCACCTGTGAAGCCATATCATCCTGGGCTCTTTGTTGAGAGTTTTTTGATTACTGATTTTATTTCTTAATTTGTGTTTGGTTTTTTTACTTCATCAATTTCTTCTTTTGGCAATGTAGGCTGCTTGTGAGTTTCTAGGAATTTGCCCAGTTCCTCTAATTTATCTTTCTTTTCAGCATATAATTTTTCAAAGTATAATCTTATGATACTCTATTTCAGTGGGTTCAGGTGTATATCCCCTTCCTAGTTTCTTATTTTATCTAATTGCATCTTCTCTCTTTTTTTCTTTGCTAATCTAGCTAAGGGTTTGTAAATTTTATTGATCTAGAAGTACCAGCTTTTGGTTTTGTTAATTTTGTTAATTCTTTCTTATTTTCTGTTTCATTGAGCTCTATTCCAATCTTTGTTATTTCCTTCTTTCCACTTCTTTTGCAATTACCTTGTTGTTCTTCTTCTAATTCCTCCTGGTGTGTGGTGAGGCCTTTGATTTGAAACCTTTCTCCTTTTTTGATATATGCATTTATGGTATGAAATTCCCTCTCAGCACAGCTTTGGCTGCATCCCATAGGTTTTGATATGTTGTGTTGTCATTTTCATTCATTCCAAGATAGTTACTGGTTTCTTTTTAGATTTCCTCCTTGACCCACTCTTTGTCTAAGAGTGTATTGTTTAACTTCCATATCTTTGTGCCTAGTATGTTTCTGTAACAGTTTCTGATTTCCAACTTCATTTCATTGTGGTCAGAGAAATTACTTTGTATACTCTCAATCTTTCTGAATTCATTGGGGCTTTTTCTGTGGCCTAGCATGTGGTCTATCTTGGAGTATGATCCATGTGCATTCAAGAAGAATGTATATTGTGCTGTATTTGCATGTAGTGTTCTGTATATGTCTATTAGATCCAGATCCTCTAATGTATTATTCAAAATCTTGGTTTCTTTATTGATTCTCTGCCAAGATATTCTGCCTAATTGGGATAATGGTGCAGTAAAGTCTCCCATTATAATTGTTGAGGCATCTATTTCTCCACTTAGTTTTTCCAGTGTTTGCCTCATGCACTTTGACATGCCCTGGTTAGGTGCATAAATGATTATGATTGTTCTTTCTTCTTGAAATGTTACCCCTTTTACCAATATCTAGTGTCCATCTTTGTCTCTTACAATAGTTTTGCATTTAAAGTCTATTTTGTCTGATATTAGTATAGCTACTCCCACCCTTTTTTTCATTATTGTTTACTTGTAAGAATGTTTTCCAGCCATTCACTTTCAGCCTCCTTGAATCCTTGGGTCTTAAGTGGGTTTCTTGTAGGCAACATATAGATGGGTCATATTACCTTATCCATTCTGTCAATCTGTGTCTCTTGACCAGTGAGTGTAGTCTATTAACATTCAATGCTTTTACTCTCAAGGAATTACTTACATTAGCTCTATTCTCTTTGGGTTTATTTATGATATACGTTGTTTTTATTTCTCTTCTTGTCTTTTTAGTTGATCTTACACTCTCCTCCATCTCTCTTTCTCCTGTTTTTTCCTTTCAACCTGTACAACCACCTTTAATATTTCTTGTAGGGCAGGTTTCTTATTGGTATACTCTCTTAATTTCTGTTTGTGAATATTTTGAATGCTCCATCATTTCTGAATGCCACATTTGTTGGATAGAAAATTCTTGGCTGGAAGTTTTTTCTTTTAGAACCTTAACTATATCATACCACTGCCTTCTTGCCTTCATGGTTTGAGGTGAGAAATCCACACTTAATCTAATTGAGCTTCCCTTTTATGTGATGGTTCTCTTTTCTCTTGCTGCTTTCAGTATTTTCTCTTTGTCTTGAGCATTGGACATTTTGATGAGTGTATGTCTTGGAATAGGACTGTTGGGATTTATACTGTTTAGGGTCTACTATGCTTCCTGTACACTGACACCCATCTCCCTCAATAAGTTTGGGAAGTTTTCAGCCATTTTTTCCTCCAACACTCTTTCTGCCCTTTTTCCCTTCTCTTCTCCCTCTAGGATGAATATAATGTGTATTTTTGTACATTTTGCATTGTCCTTCAAATCCCTAAGACCCTGCTGGATTTTTTCTATCTTTTTATCTGTCTATTCTACTATCTTTTTTAATTTCAGATGTACTGTCTTCCACATGATTAATTCTTTCCTCTTTCTATTCAAACCTGCAGCTATGTGTCTCCAGGATGTATTTGATCTCTTGGATTGTGCCATTCATCACCATCATATGTGTTATCTTTTTATGTATGTTTACAATTTCTTCAGTAAGTTCTCGCAGTGTCTTCTCAATATCCTTGATCTCTTCCTTCACTTCATTAAGTTCATCCGTGATATTTGTTTGGAAGGCTTTGATTAGTTGGTCAATGTTCTGCATCTCTTCCTGGTTTTTAGTTTCTTTATTGAACTGGGCCATGTCTTCTTTTTTCTTAGCATGGTTTGTAATTTTTTGTTGCTTTCTGGGTTTATTCAGTTGATTAGCTTCTCTCTCTACTCTAGAGTTTAATTCAGTGGCTGTTTTTGTGAATTTGTTAAATTTTCAGTTTTAAAAATTAGAAATAAAAAACAAAAAATTAAAAAAATTAGAAAAATTTGAAGTAATAAAAAATATTGAAAAAATTTTTAAGAAAAACTTTTTGACATTATGTCTTTCATCACTGTACAATCTATTTCCTTGTATGTACAGTGACATTTTCTGCTGTTTATTTTCCCAGTGTCTTACCTTTTTCATTTGTCTTCAAAGAAGTTTAGGCTACAGAAAAATCAAATACAAAATATAGGGGAATCCCATATACCCAAAATCCTCTTCTCTTTCCCCTTTCCTCTATTAATAACATTTTATATGTGGCTAGTACATTTGTTGCAACTAATGTGCAAATATTGAAATATAGCTACTAACCATCATCAATGGTTTACATTACAGTTTACATTTTGGACCATACACTTTTGCAAATTTTCATGAAATTTAACATGGCCTGTTTCCATCATTGCAAGATCATGTAGAACACTTCAATCACCACCCAAATGCCCCATGTTCCATCTATTCTGTTCCTCCCTTCCCCTCCCCATGGGGCCCGCAGCAACCACAGGGCTTCACTCTGTGAAGAACAACATTCATAGTTACTTGCAACAACATTGAGAGCTTGACATACTGGTCTATCTTTCTCTATTAGGTCCTGCCTATGCTTTTTTTTTTTT
>JAQZBX010025783.1:18661-29418 GCA_029593785.1 Cabassous unicinctus | reverse complement strand
CAGATAACAAGCAGACAATGAGCAAAAAAAACAAGCATACAATGAGCAAAAACAATGAGCAGAAAATGAGTGCAAACATGAGCAAACAGACAAGGGAGCCATCTCAGGAGGTTTAAAAAAGAAAAAGAATAGATAAAGATGAACAAACTATAGCTTATTCATACAAAGGAATGTTACTCAGCGATGCAAAGGAACAAGCTACTGATACAACATAGATGAATCTCAAAAACATGCTGAGTTTTTATATAATCAAGTATATCTTACATGATACCATTTATATGAAGTGCTAGAACAGGATAAACTAATAATATGTGATGGTGAAAAAATCAAAACGGAGGGAGGATCACTTTGGAAGGGCAAGTAGGAACTTTCTGAGGTGATGCTGATGTTCTCCAACACAAGGGTTTGTACTACAGAGGTGCATACATTTATCAAAACTCATCAAAAGATCAGTTTTGTACCTTTTAGATGAAAAGGTACCTTTTAGAAAAGATGAGATTTGTACCTTTTAGAACTCTAGTTAATGACATACACGCTGAAATGTTTAGGAGTGATCTGTACTAATGTCTATAACTTACTTTGATAAGCATCCTCCTAAAAAAAGATGGATTAATAGATAGAGGGATGCAGAGATAGAGTTATGTAATGAAACAAATGCAAAACAATGCTAATTGTAGAATTCAGGTGGCATGTACAACTTTTCTAAATGTCTGAAAATTCTTATATTAAAATGCTGGAAGTTTTAACTTTCAGTAAAGTCAGCTAAAGAGCAAACTATCTGGTTAAATCTGTCTATTCAAAGCCTGGAAAAGAAAGATAAAAGTTTAAGACACAGTGATTTCTGAAGTGACAGAAAACATCCCATCTATATCTAACAGAAGACACAAAACATTTTAGGAATCAATTAGCATTTTTGTAGATTCACAAGCTTTTCTATAAGTCAACAAATATGGCTGCTTTCTTAGAAACTTAATTTGTAAAAACCATCTTTGGATGGTGCATCCTTAATCTATCATAGGTGATATTACAGTGAAAGAAGAGCTATATATGTGCCATAGCCAATTATGGAAATAACTAGGTTCATTTCCATAATTTTCATAACACTGAAAATACTGGGAAGAAAAGGCACAGAATATATAGGTCAACTATTCATAAATCTTTTCCTAAAGGACACAGAAAATAATACTGAAGGATCATATGTTTAATTGCTAATTTATAATATGATAACTCTTCTAGTTTAATCAAAACTTTTAAGAAATGTAAATTTCAAAATATGAAAATTCCTGTTTTAGTCATCTTAACTAAATCTTATTTACGTTGATCTTTTAAATATTTTTACATCTTTGAGAAAGGAAATAACTTGAGGGCCTCAAAGAAGTCTTCACTAAGAAAGGATTTATCATTCTGTAGATGAGAAAAGTAATCTATTAATAATGATAATGGCAGAGGGGATGTAACACAAGTGGTTCAGCACCTGCTTCTTCCCACATAGGAGGTCCTGGGTTCTATCCCTGGTCCCTCCTAAAAACAAACAAACAAACAAAAAACCAACTCTCACTGGGGAGCAGATATAGCTCAGTGGTTGAATGCCTGCTTCCATGTACGAGGTCCTGGGTTCAAAACCCCCTACCTCCTAAAATGATGATGATGATGATGATAATGAATGTAACCAGGAAGGAAAAGTTGAAACTTTCATAAATTTTACTTGAATGATTTAGTTTCTGAATACACTCTCTCCATGGAGTAATGTAATATATATAATTGCATATATTATGCATATATATGCATAACTCCACAAAGTTGTATATTCAAAAACTTTCAAGGGTTTTTCAAGAGTCATTCTGCATTTGATTTTTCAGTAGTTCTCTATTTGATTTGTCTTTGACACTGACACTGAATCTAACCCCCAGGGAAGATTTGACTCCACCATATAATACAGCCTACCACAGTTCTCCCCTGGCCCTAAGTAAGTCGTTAAGTCTAAAGAAGGGTCATATATAATTTAAAATATGTATAAAAATTCATGATAAAAAATTCATTTAAAAAGCAGTTATTCAGAGCTTAATATGAGCCAAGGACAAGAGTAGACACTGGATATACACTGAGTAAATCAGACATGGTTCCCGCTCTTGTGAAACTTAAAAGCGATTGGGGGAGAGAGGGAATGCTAGAGACAGCAAACAAGTAAACAAACAAACATATAAATGTGTTTGTGATAAGCGCTATAGAAGAAATTTACAGGATGAAATGACAAACGTGTATGGTTATCATGACAGGTCCCAGTCATGATAAGCCATAGTCATTTAAACCCAGTCCTAAAGAAAAATCCTCAGCCAGTCTTGCAAAAAACAAGAGGTAAGGGTATCCCGCAGAAGACACAGCATGTGCAAAGGCCCCAAAGGAAGAAGAAGCTCAGTAGGTTCAAGTAGCAGAAAGAAGGCCAGTGTGACTGCAGCACAATGGGAAAACTGCACAAACTATAGACAAAAGTCAGAACTGACTTTGGTGAAGCCTTGCTAAGGAGTGCAAAAAAGAACATTGAAAGATATTAAAAAGGAGGAGTGATATGAACAGATTTATATCTTTTACTACATGGAGAAAGTTGTAAAGGGGCAAGAATAGAAGCAGAAGACAAATAACGAGACTAAGGTGGCAGTGCAGAGGAAAAAATGACATGGACTAGGAAGTGGAAAGGGAGGTTTGAGACCTTTTGACAGTGAAATTGTTAAGATTTGCTCGTAGGGCGAGGAGGAAGGGGATGGTTTGAGCATCTAGATATAAGATGGTGCCATTAAGTGAGAAGAAGTTGAGTGGGGGTGTTTAGTAGGGAATCAAGAGTGATTTTAGACATAATACCTTTGAGATGTTTATGAGATAGCCAAGAGGATATGTGTATAGGCATATAAGTAAGGGGCTGGAAATTAGGGGCATAGTGATGAAATTCTTAAACTAACTTGGAGTTTTCATAAAATACAGCTTAATGGGCTACATTCCAGATCTATCGAATCAGAATGGGCATAAGCACATTTTTAACATGCTCAAGTGACTCTGGTGCCCACCAGAGTTTGAGAACCACTTACGTAAATAGATTTTAATGTTATATTTCATCACTTAGGGATATAACTCTTTACAGAATATGTTGAACAATATATTGATATAATGGCTTGACTTAATAAATCCAGAAATATCCAATCTCCTCCAGACATACAACATTACAGAAGAAACACTTCTAATCAGCTATTCTTCCAAAGGCCACTCTAGGTGAATAACATCTTCTATTTCATAAATATTTTCTTACAAAATACCCATGAAAGAGCTCACAAATGAGTAAATCAAGGTTCAGAAAGATGAAGAGTCTTGCCCAAAGAACATATAATCAGTAACAGCCAAGATTCCAAAATCAAGACAATGCTGATTCCAGTCTGTTTCCACCATATGAAAATGCTGCCCACCTCCACAAAGCTCACCATCTGTGACATGTCATGTACAAAAATAATTATAACAAGATAAAATGGTATGAGTGCCATAAAGGAAACAGAATGGACAATGACTAAGATAGACAATGGACTAAGAAGGAAAAAGTACTTCTTGATTTTCACTTCTTAAAAGCCTTATAATTGGATTCCTGAGAAACCGTAAACTCCACCTTTTGTAGCATCCACAAAAGCTACTAATAGACATCAAAAGTTTTTGAATCTTACTCAAATAGTCCTAAGAGTTCTTGACTCTTAGGAACTCTTCTTCACAGACTTAAGCTCCTTTGGGAAAAAAAAAAAAAAAAAAAAAAAAAAAAAGGCAGCCTGCACAGTGAGTTTGGCTTCAAAAAGCTCTGGGTAAATCCCAGTTCTCCTATCTGTCTAAAGTCACAAAACAAGTCATTAACTACTAAGCCTCGAGAATCCTCATCAGTAAAATGAGGACACAGAGTTTGGGATAAAGACTATATACACATACTTGAAAAGTCATTATCACTTGTAGTTACTATTGGAAGAACATACAAATAATAATCTATGGCTGACTGAGATTTTATTTCAACACATGATGGATTTTGCTTTAAGTAAATACTTAAAAGTATCTAACTCAATACAGTAGTACTAGAATGTTTTCTGAAATGTTTACAAATCCTCTTTGTTGACTTCCTCTACATTAGGATCAATCCAGGGTCGCTCTGTACCTACCCTTTCATAATAGTTCTAATACTTGTAATTTTCATTAGCTCCAGGTTAGACTTTAAGTTCCTTGAAGGCAGAAGCTGTGGCTTGTTCACTGCTAATCTCCATTTAATATCTGAGTACTTACTTTGTACTTGGCACTGATATGGATCCTCACAATACAGCAGTGATCAAAATAAAATCCCCACCCTCTTAGAACATATGTTTTAGTGTGATAAGAGAGATATTTAAACAAGTAAATATATATCAACTAATGATACCTGCTGTTTTTAAGAGAGAGTTGCTCTGGGTTAAAAAAAAAAACAGGGTAGAAAACAGATACTTCTACATCAATGTTTATAGCAGCATTATTCACAATGGCCAAAAACTGGAAACAACCCAAGTGTCCATCAACAAAAGAATGGATAAATAAAATGTGGTACATATACACAATGGAATATTATTCGACCATAAGAAAAAATGAATGAGATATGCTGCAACATGGGAGAAACTTGAAAACATTATGCTCAGTGCAATAAGAAAGACACAAAAGAAAAATAGTGTATCACTTTTAAGAGATGACCAGAAATAAATTCAAAGAGATAGAAAGGAGATTAAAAAGGAGTAAGGGGAGATGGTGGGAGGTGCTGTTTGTAAAAATTAAATAATAATTAACTAAAAAAAGAAACTTACAAAAAAAAAGGAAAAAAGACTTTGTAAATACACAGCTAATTGCTAAACAAAATAAGGGAAATTTCTAGGGGCCCAAAACAAAGAGGCAACTGAAAACCAGAATGGTGCTCTTATAAACTGGTGCTGTGACTGCCCTTGGGGAAGGAGGTCTTGGACATCTCAGGGCTTAGGTTTTAATGCCTATGAGTTGGGGGAGTATATTAAGGGACAAATTTCCACAAACTTTCAGTGGCCTAAAACAACACAAATTTATTATCCCACACTTTCAGGTGGGGGAGGGGGAAGGACTAAGAAGTGTTGTATGAGCTAGCAAAGTTGCTGTTTTATGTAGGGTATCCACAAAGGCCTTGCATAGCATATAAGAGAAACCTGAAATAAGTGGAACAACCCACAGAGATATCTGGAGGGGAAGATCAAGTGCAAAGGCCCTGATACAGGAACAGACTTGTGTGGGAGAATGGCAAGGGGATTTCTGTGTAGAGTAAGGGGAATGGTCACATGGGAGGGGAGGTTCTGAGCTCAGAAAAAAAGATATGATCTGACATGTTTTAAAAGGCTCACTCCAACCTCTGTTTAGAGGATAGAGAGTAAAGAATAGAAGCAGTGAACCTCATTTAGAAGACTGCAATAATTCAGGAGACAAGAGAATGGTGGCTTGAAACCAAGGGGGTGATGGATGAGGAGGAAGAGCAGGAGGATGCTAGTTAGGTGTGGTTTTGTCTGTTTTTTGCGGGGTTTTTTGTTGTTGTTTTTAGGGTAGGCAAGGGAGTAAAGAGGTTATTAAGAAACGAAAATGAAAAAAAGTACACAGTCTGAGGCATGGACTGCGGGCGTACCGCAGGGTGAGTCACACCATTAGTTAGGTTTTGAAGGTAGAATCCAAAGGATTTGCTGATAAGACAGGATGTGGAGAGACAGAAAGAGAAGCATTAAGGGAGAGCTCCAAGGTTTGGGACCAATGAAGATGCCATTAACAGAGATTTTAAAGAGAAGAAGTTCTTTTTAGCCAGAACCTAGCAAAGTGTCTAGTACATAGTAGGCACTCATATATTTATTTGAGAATTGAATTTAACAAAATAAACTCCCAAAATGAAGCAGGCAAACTCATTGTATTGGTTTCTATTTGCTCTAAATTTCCTTTAGTAATGTTTGTTATTTACACAGAGACAACCATGATCACTGTTAATTGGAGGGGCTAACAGAGAAACCTTATACTGCCACACAATCCTCACACCTAAAAAATCAGTTTCAGTTTTAAATATACTATTCTCTTGGCTGTAAGAGAAATCTGCTATGAAAGCTCAGTGAGTATTCTTACACCCAAAGTAATTAACCTGTTCATTAATAAAGCCATACCCCTGGAAGGCAGAGTAGTGCAAATAGAACTCCCTAGCCAAAATAAGTTGAAAATTATCACTTCACCATACATTCTCAGAATGGGCAAGGCTGAACAAGTCCTCTAAGAAAATAAGCCATAAGTCATCAGCATTTTTAAAAACTGGTTGGTTTTTTTTTTTTACCTCAAACAGTAAGTCCCTTCAAAACAATGACAATGAAAAATTAAAATCTTTTTGAGAATGTGAAATTTAGCACATCTTCCCCCAAGGAGGCACTTTTCCCAATTAGTGAAATTGAGCTTCACTTAGGGAAGAATTCGGTGTCCTCACTTTTGGCACTTCGTATAGTCATATTCCCGGATTTTCCAACCCAGTACCCTTACTCTAGCTCCATGAAGAACAAAGTTAGGAAAATATATTCAAAGGAATTCTCCTTTAAAAAGGGGGGGGGGGGAGTCTGTTAACATCCCTTCCTCCCTTCCGGTAACGCTAAAAATTTAACTGAAGCTGAAGTATCATCTCTCTTCACATTATTTCCCTATGCCCCACCCTAACCTCGTGTGCCTTAAAAAAAAAGGGCTTACAACTTTCAGTGAAACTATAGATTTAAAACAGACTATTCAGAGAAGCAGATCGTACTGAATTCAGCAACAGGCAGTACTTTCCTTTTTCTTATCAGTAAAAGGCCTTGAACCAACCCAAACAAATCTGCCTAAATGCCAGCCAGATTCCCGGGTACCCCCCTTCTCCCTCCCTCCGCAAAGCTGGCCTGGAAACACAGCGGCCACTGGCCAGGGAGCTAACAGAAAAGAACTCGTGGGAAGCAAAACAATGTTGTGGGGAGGCCTGAAGGGGAAGCGCTAGGTTTTCAACCACCACCTAGAAGAGAGTAAGAGCCGGGGCGATCCACATTTACATTCCAAACCGAGCTGCGAACATCCTTCCCCGCTCCCAAGGCCCAGCACGCGGATTAGAGGCGAGGTGGAGGGTGGATTCCCCGCACGCGGATTAGAACCGCCTCGGGTGAAGGGAGTGCCCAAGGGTTGCCCAAGCGCTGGAGGAACAGCGCAAATACAAATAAGCAAGCGTGCCAAGGAAAATGCGGCGTCCCTGTGAGGAGCAGAAAAACACTAAGGGAAGGTAATCCCACTAGGGATTTACCTAGCGGGGGGAAAGGCTGGAGTGCCTACAGGTAAAGGACCCCCAAAGGGGCTAAGGAAGCTACTATTTATCAGTAAACGGGGCGGGGGGGGCGGGCCCTGGAGGGGGGCCTGCTTTTGATTCTCTTCTCATTTCATCACTGAAATGGGGGAAGCCCGAGACAGCAGAGTGGGGAGTAGAGGTGGGGGAGGGGAGCATGAGACCGATTGGGGCTTCGATCCCCGAAGGGACTGGGGCGCAGAATCGTGGGGTGCGCTCTCCGGAAAGGGGAAGAGGGCGCAACCCGAGCCCCGGGCCAGGGAGGCTGGAAACCCGGCGCTTCTTTGCCAGCAAGAAGTGGGGAAGGAGCCACCCTCGTCCCCGCCCCCACACTCACCATGTAGAGGGTGAAGGGCAGGCCGAGCAGAAAGAGCCACAGGTAGAGGTGCAGCGCGTTCACGAAGGTGGCCTGGTGCGGGTCGTAGTACCAACCCCCGCTGAGTGCGGCCCACACCCCCTGCCGGAGGATTTGCAGCGTCTGCGACCCCATCCCCACCCGGCGGCGCCGCCGCCGCCGCCGCCGTCCCCGCCCCGGCCCCAGCTCTGCCTCGGTCGCCGGAGCCTGCAGCTGCCGGGTCTATCCCCCTTCGGAGCTCGGGGAGAGCGGGTCAGCGCTTCGGCGGTCGCTAGTACTGCGGCAGGAGAAGGAGGCGGCGGCGAACGAGGAGGAGGAGACCGACGAGGAGGCGGCGAGTAGCGGGGAGGAGGAAAGCGAAAAAGAGGAGGAGACCGGGCTCCAGAGCGCCGCCGCCATCTTGTCTCCTAACACCCGGAGCCGGGGCCAGGCCGCCGCCGCCGCCCGTGGCCCGCCAGCGCCAGCGCCAGCGCCGCCGCGACCCCCGCCGGTCGCCAGCTCTGGGCCCCGCGGAGGAGGCCCGGCGCCCGGCTGGGTCGGGGAGGAAGCCGCGCCCCCTCCAGCTCCGCCTCCCCTTTCCCTCCGCCCCCTCTGCCTGCTCCTGGCGGGTGCGCACAGTGCCTCGGCCGTCGCGGGCGCCTGCTGCTGGCGCCGGGGAGAAGCGCGCGCCGACCCGGGACGGGGGGATTCTGGACCCTGGGGTCGGGAGTTGAGGACGCTTTGGCGATGGGGTGCAAGGGCTACAGAAGTAAAATATCCCACCTCAGGGCCATTTCCGCTCTTGATAAACGAACCTGGCAAGTTCATTTACCAATCCCTAAACGGAGTCTGACTCAGAAACCAACAGACCTTGTCTTCAAGAAAGCATCCTGGCTGACATTTTATGGTATTTACTAGAGACCTAGGAATAATTGAGGTTCACAGCTGAGATTTTGACTGAAAGCCCCGAAGAATTGTTGAAAATCACCAACACACCCGATTTGAGCAAGAATTGTATTGGCACTTGGCAGTGGTCTGGAGGCCCTTGGGTGAGAAAAGTAGCCACATCCAGAATTGGGAGCATTTAGTATTTCCAAAAGACAGAAGAATTAATAGACATTGCAAGAGATATAAAAGTATGGGGTAGACAGGTTTATTATTTGTGCACAATCCTTAAGAATAACCTACCTGATTTTGTTAATTTTTTTAATGTGCAGCAACTGGTAGCCATTTTTATCAATGGGCCAATCTAACCAGGGCCCTAATAAAAGATTAACTATGACTCCACCCTAAGTGACAATAAGGTCTTGTGCTTCTATTTTATAGGTGTAAAAACAACCATTCTTGAGAATTATTTTTGGTTTTGTGTAATCTTTATAAGGCATGTCTGATCTCAATTGAGTGAATTTTTTCGAAGATTGAAGTTTGAGTTTATTATAGCCATAAAAGCATATTCCTGGATTAAAGTTGTTATAATTAATGAAGGCAACAAGACAGAAAGAAAAAAAAAAAACTCGTGACATTTTAAGAAGGTAAATGAAAAACAATAGTAATACCTCCCAGTGCTATACGGCTGCAGTTATTCAAACATTTTCACACCCATATAATTTGACTTTCACAACATTACTGTGAGGCAAGTAGTAGCTATCTTTATTTTACAGATGAAGAAATTGAGACCCAAAAAGACTAAGTGCCCAAGTTCTCCTAAGTAATAAGTGATAGAGAACAATTCTGAAACCACTAGTCCTCCTAACTGCATGGACTAAACTTTGGAAGTCTGTTTCTGAGCACTCTCCACCTTACCCAGTCAGGTAAGAGTGTGAACTGATCAAAAACTTTTCAGCAGCTTCCAGTTACCTGTAGCCAATATAAATAAATGTATGACCAGTTCTTAAAGTGTAGTCTCATTACCAAATGCATCAACATCACCTGAGAACTTGTTAGACATGCAAATTCTCAGGCACCACTCCTGAGAAACTCTTGGGGTGGGACCCAGCATTCTGCTTTAACAAGCCATACAGAAGATTCTAATGCTCCTTAAAGTTGAATACCGTGTCCAGCCTTGATTTGTTTGTTTCCTTATAGCCACAAAGCCAGAATTCCAGTCAGATACCTTAAAACTGAGAGAAGTGAATGAAAATTGGCCAAAATGTACTTTTAAATATATTGATATGCCAAAAAGCAAAATTAATATTAAATAATGCAATTTTACAATTAAAATAGTGGCCCCAAGGCTTAGTCAACTGTCAGGTTTTCATTCGTTTCTACTAAAGCATACAGCAAAGTTCTCTGAGCAGTTTTGGAAGTGATCCCAAGCTTTCCAACAAAAAGAACGATGTAACAAGGGTAAAATTCTGTCACCAAGTCAGTTTCCATAACAGCAAATATCTGCTGTAGTTGAATATAAAAGTATTACTTGCAATAGGGTGAGGTGGACTGGAAGAAGTGGAAAGTAGGACTGGACACATTCATGGAGTTGGAGGCAGACCCAGCTGGCATGATGGATGTGTAGCCTGAAGATAGATACGCAACAGGCAGCAGGCCAGGAAGGCAGCCGGCTTTGCACTGGCTCAACAGAGAGAATGGGAACGTTGTGAGCCAATGGACAGCTGGAGGATCCAGGAGCAAGCGAAAATTGGGAAATCATGGCAGGCATTAATAGGAAATGTGTTGCTTATGGCAAGGCCAGCCTCAGAGCTGTCTGCCAGGTCCAGACCCCATTCTCTAATGGAAACTGACAAAAACAAGTAGAATTTAGGTGGATATACTGGAGATTTTGGGTGCAAAGACTTGGGCTCAGGGAAACAAAACAAGTATCCAACACCAGATCTGAGGGACAGAGTGAGACTTAGAAACAAAGATGGAGCCTAACACCTAAAACAGACCTAATTTTACACTGAGTGTGATTGCCATATATTGAGGTCCCAGAATATTAATATAGAACTCTAACTCCCCTCCACTATGTCTGGAATTGACCTTAGAGTCTAGAAGTGGGAATCATATATGGACAGGCCCAGAAGGTAAAAAAAAAAAAAAAAAAAA
>JAQZBX010025783.1:0-18561 GCA_029593785.1 Cabassous unicinctus | reverse complement strand
AATGTTCATGAATGCTGCCACAACAAGCTTCCCATTTTATAAACAAGAAGCCAAAACACAGAAAGTTTAAATGGTTTGCCCAAGATAACATACTCTATCATTCCCATAATATATAAAAGCAGGAAAAAGCTGGAGTCTAATTTGCTAAGTGTTAGCCCTCTTAGCCATACATAAAAGCCATTAATAATATTATACTTAGCATGTCTAAGTTAGCAGCCATGACATACACCAACCACCACCTGACATTTGCTCATCTTTCAGCTAATCCTATTAAAATTGTACTTCTTGGCTAGCTCATGGGCCCCTCGAGGATTGGAAATGCTCTAATAGCAGATGCTCACTCCTGCCTGACAGGGACAAAGCTGAGTGTACAAAACCTTCTAATAACCCCCAGCTAAGTCCATCTTGGAGCAGAGGTGTAAAAGCTGCAGCTCTGATCAGTTTATAGTGTGGCAATTATCTACTTTAAACATTATAGCCCACATATCCTGCCACCAAACTAAGTGCAGCAGGTATCCAAATCTTCCTTCCACTCCAGACCAGCCCCCCTTGTTTATTCTATCCGTGAAACCAACATTTTTCAAATCACCCAGCTGACTTGAGACCTTATATATCTTCCCTAGCTACCCTCTTCCCTTTCCCTCATGGTTCTCAAGGATTGTCTTTCTCCCCCTCAACCTTCCTTTACATTGCCTGGTGGATGCTTCATCAATTTATATTTATCCCAATAGCCTCCTGCAGTCTCTCCAAACTCATTCTACATTCCCTCAACAAAATTAATCTCCCTAATCCACTTTTCTCATGCCCTTCCCTCTCTCAGAAGTCTTCAATTCCCTGTTACCTACAGGACTAAAGGCACACTCCTTAGCCTGACATTCATGGTCATCCCCCCACCAACCTGAATTACTGTTTTCTCTGATTACCCACCACTCCCATGCTCCAGCATGATCCCTTCTCTCTTTACTGGTGATTATCAGCATACCCCCAACCCATCTATTAATTTCTGCCTCTCTCATCTTACACCATTTGCCTTACCTAAAAAACCTTACACCTCCATATCTGCCTAGTAAAATCCACTTTCATATGCCAACCCCATTAACTTATTTTTTGAATAGCTTAAAGCATCCATATGTTTCACTCATTTAGCACTTTCCTGGACTTTTTTTAAGGAGATACCAGGGATTGACCCTGGGACCTCATACATGGGAAGCAGGCACTCAACTGCTCCCCAGCACTTACTTTTATATTACTTTATAGCCCTCCAACTGTACATTGCTCGAAGGCAATGCAATTCTCAGTGTATCCCACCATGCCTAGCAAAAAGTTATGAAGATAATAGACTCTTAGTCAATATAAGTTGAATAGATAAAGCAATACAAACCAATGGAAACCAATGACTTTCCAATTGGAGATTTTAATGTTTTAGCTTTCATTTTTAACTCTTCAACATTCAAAAGCATTTCACCAGCTTAGAAGATCAGTTAAAGGAAGGAAAGAAATATGGATCCCAGTGGGAACCCTGAGAAATTCTTAAATAAAGGTGAAAAGAATTTGGAAGAGAGGGGAGGTGCCCTAGAATTCTTCCCTGATTCTCTTTTTATGCATTTGCTATATACTACTTTATATCACACCAGGAGAATAAATGTAAAAGGGGGAGGAAGGAATTTCCCAAATCTTACATAGTTATAAAATACCAATATCTCAATATGGAGCTAAATAAATTTTTAAAAGGGGGGGGGGCAAGACTTTCTTATTTACTCCATAGTAATTTCCTGGAAATCTCAATCTACTTGTGTTTTTTATTTGGTTTTTTTTTTTAAAGATTTTTTAATTTTTATTTATTTATTTATCCCTTCCTTCCTGCTTGTGCTCATTGTGTCCATTTGCTGTGCATTTCTCTGTATCTGCTTGTCTCCCTTTGCTGGGACATCTTGCTGCGCCACACAGGCCGTCAGCCCACTGCGCCACTCAGGCCGGCTTGCCTTCATCGGGAGGCCCGGGAATCGAACCCAGGGCCCTCTATATGGTAAACGGGAGCCCAACCAATTGAGCCACAGCCGCTTCCCTGTTTTGTTTTGTTTTAATGACAATTCCATATAATGAGTACTTTCAAACATATTTTTTTGAAGATTTATTTTATTTATTTATTTATCCCCCCCTTTGCTGCTTGTGCTCACTGTGTTTTTCTGAGTCTGCTTGTCTCCCTTTGTTGGGTCATCTTGCTGCGCCAGCTCACGGCGTCGCGCGGGCCAGCTTGCCTTCACCATGAGGCCCCGGGAATCGAACCTGGACCTCCCATATGGTAAACGGGAGCCCAACCACTTGAGCCACATCTGCTTCCTTTCAAACACATTTTAATCAATACTAACTAGTTCAGTAATTCTCACTATGGTTTTGTGTTCTTCTGTTCTACCTCAAAAACCCAATTCACTTTTCTTAAACTCACACAAAACACTTTTGGGACAGAGCAATAAAAGGAAGGGAAAGTATATATAAGATATGGCAAAAATCCCCAAATATTGGGAATCCCTGAATTAGAAACAACATACATCCATTGTTTCCCATATTTTTGACATTAAAAGACTCTTCTATGTCAATTAGATATCTGTTTAGCTACATCAAATTAAAGAGCTTTCTGTTTCACCCAGGGTAGCATAATTCCAGCAGGACCTATTGGGCCAACTAGCATAGCTGGGAGGTTTTCTCGAGATCTCCTGTTAGTAGTTACTGATGTCATCTACAGCATCTCCTCTGTAATTATGCAGAAAAGAGAAAGTTGTCACCTCAGGAGTGTGGAGGCCTGACTCCTTTGAGGAGGAATACCAGAAATTCCTTAGTGGGAAGGAGTGCTCAGTAGTGGAAAGAGCATGGGTTGTGGAATCAGAGAAATCTGTGTTTCTATCCAGATTCTGCTACTTTCTACATTACTCCTAACCCCAAATCAAAGAGTCCAAGCAGAACTGAAAATCTTGGGGAATGCAGTGTTGTTGGACTCATTGCATTTAGTTTTGATTGTCTAACGGCAAAAATAACATTCCAACAATGTAATAAAAAAATCTTTCCCTAGGAGATTTTTATAGCTTTCCTTATGGAAACCCTGACAATACATGAGAATGTATTTCTTACTAATTTTTATTTTGTATTATTTTGCCTTTTTTTTTTTTTGCCCTGCCTATTGTCACTGGGACTCAGCACCTGTTAACATACATAACCATTTTTTTTTTAAGATTTATTATTATTATTATTATTTTATTTATCCCCCCCCTTGCTGCTTGTGCTGCTGTGTCCATTCGCTGCGTGTCTTCTCTGTGTCTATAACCATTTTTGAATTACAAAAAAAGCATATTTTGTATATATATTCTAAGGGAATGATATATTCAGAATAAAATATTTCAAGTAATTCAGTAGAGGTCATTATTTCCATCCTTTAAGTCTCCATTCTTTAAATTCATCATGTTCTCAAGCCCTGTATCAAAGGGTTCTCAATGTGTAGTCCACAAGCCACCCAAATCGCAGTCTTCTACTGAAAACAGATTTCTAAGTTATAGTACAGCAATACATAGGGTATTGAAAAACTCCCCCAATGTTGGGAATCCCTGAATTAGAGACAATATAAATACTCATTATTTTCCATCTTTTAATATTGAAAGATAGAATTCAAAGAAGTCAGTAGAATATTGAGGTAACTTTTAATGAACTGATATGGATTGATCTCTAAGGCACAGTTACATGAAGAAAAAGAGAACAATTTATAGTATGCTGTTGTTTGTGTAAAGAAAAAAAAAATGTATATATTGTATGTGCTTATCTATGAGTTGAATATCTCTAATGGGACACCTGAGAAAATGGCAGCAATGATTGCCTCAGGAGTGAGAGGAAGACTTACTTTTCATTGTGTATCTTCTTGTACTTTCTGAATTCTATGTCACCCGTTACTTTTAAAATGTTACCCATTTTTAAAAGTAATTAATAAATTGGAAAAATAATACAGATTCCTAGGTTCTACCCAGGACTTAGTAAATCAAAATCTCTGACATGGGGCCCAGATCCACACTATTTATAGTTCTCTTACTCTTCTGCAAACCAGTTTGGAGAACTACTGTCCTCGACTTTTCCTTTTCTTTTATTTCTTCCTTCTTTCCTTTCTCCTGACGCCCCACCACCACTTCTCCTCTCTTCATTTCTTTATCCAGTTTAGATCTCATGGTTTTTCAATCCACTCATTCCTTGGCTAGTACTTGTCTACTCCTTATCCCTGACTGTTGCCTTCTGCCAAAACCATGATACTGGATGGATCTGCTTTCTGCAGGCCCAGCATGCAGGTTAAATTTCCAGATTCCAACTTCAGCCTATACCTCAACTCTTCCTTGCAACTCTGGTTCTTACTCAGCACCTCTTATATCCCTCCTAATGACTTTTAAAATCCCATCAATGTTTTCAAGACATCTGTACCACTCTTAGTATCACAGCACAAAGAAAATGGAGGATTTAGAACTGAAAGCCCTCAATTTCCTGTCCTCCTACTTCTAAATTTATATACGTATGCATGATCCTACTTTCCTTCCTTTCTTTTCTTTCTTACAGGAGAGGTGTCCTTCTGCCTAAGGAGATCCCTCCATCTGTGCCCTGGACACCATCTCCTTCAGTCTCCACACCATACTTAATCTCTTAACCTTGGTCCCTTAGGAGCCATTAGCTTTCACTTTCAATTGGCACTTTCCTTCAGCCTATAAACAGGCACTCTCCTCTATAAGCTTTCTGTCTGCTCTAGCTTCCACCCTCTTTCTTCTGTCCTTTACAGCCAAGTTTCTTAAGAGTAAAGCTATGTTCCTCACCTTCCTTGAACCTAGCTCTCATCACTGCTCTTGCCAAAGTCACCAATGATTTTCTACTTGTGAAGTCCAACAGGTACTTCCCAGTCCCTATCATATGTAATCTCTTTGCTTCTGGGTCATCACTCATGCTTCCTAGCTTCTTCTTTCTTCCCTGATCATGCTAGACCGGGGTCTCCTTTATGGAGGCCTCTTCTTCCTTCTACTCCTTAAAGGTTGTCAGTGGGTTAATAAGGAAAAACAATCCTATCACCAACTTCCAGGGTTCTTTTTTTGATCCGGATAATGCTAAGTCTCCCAACCTGAATCATGTAGGGAACCTCAACCTGTGGGAATTGTCAGAAAGTTAAAACAAACTCCATATGAGGGACGATCAGAAATTTTACACCTCAGAAATATTTGTGAGGAACAGAAAAATGAACTCTGCTTTAAATGTTACAACTGCAATTTAAATTAGCTTTTTGGGTTTTGTTTGTTTCAAATCCCTCACTCCTAATAGCTTCAGGTTTAACTAGGAATCCTTAAATTTCCTAATCTGTAATTTATGAGGAGCTTTTGTAAGTATCTATCTATCTATTTACCATATCTATCTGCCTACCTATCTATCTATGTAACCTTTAGACTTGTATCTTGAAAACGTGACAGTAACTTACTGGGACTTTGCTTGTCCCAGCCTCTGCACTATTCTGCTTCCAAATGGCCTTTTTGGCTAATATTTATTTTTTCATCACAAAAGTACTACATTCACATTTTTTTATCTGAGCAAATATAGAAAAGAGAGATAAAAATTACCCATTAAGTCCAATACCCAATCACAACCACTGTTAATATTTGATATCTTTCTTCTACCCTTCCCCCCACTACTTCTGTACCATATTCTAACTGGAGTTCCGAGCTTGATTTGCAAAGTTTTTATGTCAATACATGCCATGTGTCTTGGCAGTATGCTAAGTCTGAGAAATGTCAGGAGACATTTTTTCCTTCTGACTTACCCATGTGTTTTACTTAAAATCTTGGAAACATTCATCTGTGCTATGCAGGTTTCTAGTCTGCAGCTTCAAGTAACAAAAAATTTCAATTCAAACTTGTATAAACAATAAGGAAAAATTATTGGCTCATATAAGTGGAAGTTCAGGAGATAGTACAGACTTCAGGGGCAGCTTAATTTGCTGGCTCTGGATCTATTTCTCTGCAATTCCCTGAGATGGCCTCTCTTTGTGTTTGGCACTGTCGTTGGGCTGCTTCTGTCATGGAAACAAAAATGACTGTAGCAACTCTTTGTTTCATGTAGGGATGCCATTGCTTTGAATGAAGTTCATCTAAGAGCAGGGAAACTTCTTTCCAGAAGCCTCCAGCATTCTTTTGGTCACATGTCTATTCTTGTCCCAACCCCTGAGGGCAGGAGAATGTCACACACAGATTAACTTTGACCTGGTTTCCTGCACCAATTACTAGCCAGGGGAATGGAATTACCCTTAGACCATTCAGTCCTAGGTGTGGACTGAGGCATAGGAGATATGTTAGGAGAGGTAGATGTCTGAATAAAACAGGATTATGTTAAGAAGCAGACAGGAAGAAAAGAAGTTGAAAAGTCAGACAACCACCAATGGTCACTACACATTACAATTTTTGGCTTTTTAAAAATCCATTTTTGGGAAGCGGGTGTGGCTCAGTGGATAGAGCCCCCGTTTGCCGCGTGGGAGGCCCGGGTTCGCGTCCCGAGGCCTCCTTGTGATGGCGCGCCGGCCTGAGCGGTGTGGTGGGCTGATGCAGCAACCTCACGGCGGGAAGCGGGTGTGGCGCAATGGATGGAGCACCCGTTTGCCATATGAGAGGCCCCGGGTTCGCTTCCCGGCGCCTCCTTGTGAGGGCAGGCCGGCTGCTGCGGCACCGTGGGCTGATGCGGCAAGACCTCGCAGCGGGGGGGAGATAAGCAGACACAGAGAAGACACGCAGCAAATGGACACGGCAGCGCGGGCAGCGGGGGGGGGGATAAATAAAATAAAAATAAATAGATCTTTAAAAAAAAAAAAAAAATCCATTTTATCATTTTTTCAAGTTTTAATAGATAATACTGTCACATAGCCCAATATTCAAAGAACAAAAAAGGGCTTAGAGTGAAACCTCTCCTTCCTACTACCGACCATCACTCAGTTGCCCTCCTGCCCTCTACCAAGGCATTTTACGCATATACAAGGAAAAATTACATATATATGTATATGTGTGTGTGTGTATGTGTGTGTGTTGTTTTAATTTCACAGCTGCTAAAACAAGTGGGTTGACTTAAGCAATGGGAATTTATTGCCTCACTGTTTTGAAGCTAGGGGAAGTCCAAAATTGAGGCATCAGCAAGGTGATGCTTTCTCTCTGAAGACTGCGGCATGGTGTTCTGGGGCTGGCTGCAAACAATCCTTGGGATTCTTTCTGTCAGATGGCAATGTCTTCTCCTTTCTCCTCTGGGTTCCATTGACTTCCAGATTTTCCCATGTCCAATTCCCTTTGCTTATAAGGACTTCAGCCATACTGTGTTGATGCCCACCCTCATTCAGTTCAGGTACACCTTAACTAATAGCATCTTCAAAGGCCCTATTACAAATGGGTTCACACCTACAGGACCAGGGTTTTGGATATGAACATGCCTTTTTGGGGAGACATGATTCAACCCCCAAAATATGCTGTAGTGGTTTGATACTGAATTCCCAAATAGATGTTGAATTATGTTTGTGAACTGGTCTTTTCCTCCGGGCATTTTAGATTATATTGTATTCAGAGGTTTCACTTTTACTTGATTGGGCCACATCAGTAGGACATTGAGTCCCCACCCACCAAGGGAAACCACACCACAGAGAAGGGATGCTGGAGTTTTAATGCTGGAGCCTGGGAAGTAAGCACACAGAGGAGGAGAGGGAAGGCTCCATTAGACACAGCAGAGGCCCCAGGAAGAGAGATAAGCCATTCACCTGATAGTCTACAGCTGGCCTTGTGGAGAGAGGTGAGCAGCTGAGCCAGGAGAGAAACAAATCTCGGGAAGAGAGGAACCCAGGAAGCCTGAACCCTCACAGACATTGGCAGACATCTTGCTCCAACTTGTGGCAATAGACTTTGGTGAGGGAAGTAATTTGTGCCTTTATGACCTGGTAAATGTAAGCTTCTATCCCAAATAAATACCCTTTATAAAAACCAACAGATATCTGGTATTTTGCATCAGTACCCCTTTGGCTGACTAATACCTATGTGTATATATGTTTGTGTGTACATATAGTCTCCCTCTCTTTTTGTACACAAAATGTAGCATGTTATAATGTTGTTCTGCATCTTGCTTTATTCATTTAATAATATATACTGGAGATTATTATATCAGCACATAAAAGCTTTGTCATTCTTTTTTTCACTGCATTGTATTTTACTATGTGGATTTGCTACAATTAATTTAATACCTATGAATGGGCATTTAGGTTGTTAAAAATGTGTTACTTTAAAAACACTGCTGGGGAAGCAGATGTGGTTCAAGCAGTTGGGCACCCGCCTACCACGCGGGAGGTCCCAGGTTCAGTTCCTGGTGCCTCCTAAAGAAGACGAGCAAGACAGTGAGCTGACGTGATGGGCTGGCACGGTAAGCTGATGCAACAAGATGATGCAATGAGGAGACACAACGAGAGGAGACACAACGAGAGAACACAATGAGAGACACAGCAAGCAGGGAGTGGAGGTGGCTCAAGTGATTGGGTGCCTCCCTCCCACATGGGAGCTTCCAGGTTCGGTTCCCAGTGCCTCCCAAAAAGAAGATGAGCAGACAGCGAATACAAACAGCGAGGGGGGTGGAGAAATAAATAAATAAATCTTAAAAGAAAAAAAACAACCACTGCTGTAATTATATCATACATATGTATTTTGCACATTTGGGGACTATCTGAAGCATAAATCCTAAAAGTGAAGTTAGTCCCAAATTGCTCTCCCTAGCAGTTGCACCAATTTATACTCCCATTAGTAGGGTAGAAAACTGCCTGTTTCAGAACACCCTCACTGACAGAGCATGTGATAAGACTTTTGGATCTTTGCTAATTTGATAGTCAGAAATTGATATCTTCGTGTAGTTTTAACTTGAATTTCCTCTACTGTGACTGAGGCTCAGCTATTTTCATATGTCTAGAAACCTTTTGTACTTCCTCTTCCAGACCCTGCCTGTTCATTTTCTTTGCATATTTTCCTATTGCATGGTTTATCTTGTCCTTACTGATTTGTAGGAGCTCATTATATGTTAGGGAAATTAATCTTTGGTCTATAAGAGAGCTGCAAATATTCCCCCTCCCCCCAGTTTGTCATTTTCTTTAGGATTTGCTTATGTTTTTTTCCATGCAAAATATTTTGGTTTTATGAGAATGAATGTATCAATCTTTACTTTTATGGTTCTGGATTTAATGTTATAATTAGAAAGGACTTCTCCACTCTAAGATAAAAAATTATCTCTTGTTTCTTTTTTCTAATACTTTAATGATTTCATATTAAACATTTAAATATTAGATCCACTTGTGATTTATCCTGGTCAGGGGTGAGAAATGAATCCAACTTTGATTTTTTTTTTCCACTTAAAAGGCTTTCACTTTATCCAATCCATGATGATGCCTCCCTCTTGATTTATGACTCATCATCTTATTGCCAATATTCTCTACAGATGTTTAAAATTCTGTTTTCACTGACTTTTATTAGCAAAACAATAACTCACAAAGTATCTGTTTCTTGCCCTTGGGCCATGATATATTTTGGAGGTTGGGGAGGGGATGGGGTATGATGGTCTTGAAATTATGCAAATATTGCATTTTGCATTTTCATAATCATTGTTATTTGGAAATGGGTTTATTCAGGAAGTTTGCTCAAAATACAAACAATTAAAAACAATAAAGTATGGCTTAGATGATTAAATCACTTAAAACTGACAGGTTTAAAGTTCCAGTCATTAACTTCGGCTCTTTTTAGCCATGGCATGATGAATCTTTTTGACTCTCCTCTGGGATTGGGGGAGGTAGCTTGCTCCTGGTTGCATCCTAAGACGCTGCTGAGTCCCCAGAGTCTAAACCAAGAGGCAGACTACCTTGGAGTGAGGTCCGTCTCCAAGACTACCCATGGAGAGGAGAGCCCAGCAGCAAGTGCACATCTTGGTTCTTTCAACCTTGAACTTTGGCAGTAGGTCTAACCCAATCAGGTATCCAGGGACATTCTACTCAACTCTCTTTTCCTGCAAGGAGAATGTAATTGGCATTGTGCTGCTCTGGTGAGGTAGAAACTACCTTCTATCCATAGCAGCAGGGTGTCATGGTTGCTGCTGAGTAAAAATCCTTTGACAAGTACTAACAGACTTCTGCTGTAGTGCCGTCACATTGCATTACACTTATTTGTTTACTTGTCCACCTTTCCCAGGGTACTGTCAGTTCCTTAGGTCAGAAGCTCTTTGTCGTCTTGAACTGCTATGTCTTGGTACACTCAACCCTCTCTAGAGGAATGTGCTTATTGCATGCTTTCTCTCTTATGTGACCAGGACACTTATACACTCCACTCTTCAATTCTGACCATTTGTTGAGCAGCTACCATGAGTCACTTCTTGTGCATAATACTTTCTAATTCTCACAACAGCTCTATGAGGTAGGTGCTATTATTATACCTCATTGTATAAGTGAGGAAACTAGGGGACAGAGAGGTTAAGTAACTTGCCCAAGGTCACAAGGATAGTAAGTGGTGGAGCCAGGATTCAAAACCTGGATGATCTAATTCTGGCACCCATTGCTCTTAATGGCTACACTACATTGTTTCTCCTGAGTGTATTGGGAAGAAAAGAAAATTCTGTGTAAAACAAGTCCTTATACCTTTGCTTTCCAGGAGAGTGGCATAATTCACCCCATAAGATTTGGGTATTTTTGGTGATTGTTGTTGTCTAGGAAAATACTTTGGTGTTCCTGTTTGAGTAATGTCACTCCCACCCACCCAGGCAAGGAAGAAGAGAGTGAAATAAAGAGGGCTAAATTGCTTTGTGTGAGTAAGAAATTGGAAATTGTGGAGTTGTAGCTGGCTGCTCAAGAGTTGTGTAAAGAACCTGAAAAAGAGGCTTGAGATGTGAGAGGCTGAGGAGCTTCAGCAACTTGATGGGACAGCTATGTCCTATGCAAGCTCATGGGCAATGGGAAAATTTTCCTGTGGTGAGGAAGACTTGAGAAATTAAAAAATAACCTGGAACTGTCAGTTATAGTTTGCAACCCACAATAAACATATGTAAGTGGTGTTTCGTAGGGAGGGAGAAAGTAGGGTGATACCCAATGTGAAACAAAGTGGTCCTGAGAGAGCAGCAGATGCTGGAGCTGAAAGTAATGTTTTGGAACAGGCAATAGCAGTGTATAAAGCAAGTGGCATCACCAGCCCACTGCTAAAACAGAAGCTACCTGGAAACCCAAATTGCAAGAGACTTCCCACCCTGGGCTGGGGACTTGAGCAAAACTGACACCCAAAAGCTGAAAGACATAGAGATGTCTGGGTTATAGTGACACTTCTTTTTCCTTCAGTGATTGAAGCCAGTTGCAATTTGCTCAGCTGCACTGGATATCAGTTTCTTCCAATGTGCTTATCATTCTCAGTGTCAGAGTAGGTCAGGGTTAAACTTAACCTCAACAATGTTGACAATTTTGGTGGATAATTTTGTTGTGGAGGGCCGCCCTATGTTTAGCAGTATCCCTGGCCTCTACCCACTTGATGCCAATAGCACACACTCTTCCCCTTACCCCCAGTCATGACAATAAAAAGTCTCCAGACATTGCCCAATATCCCCTGGAAGTCAAATATCCATGCCCCGCCCCCACTCCTCCGTTAACCACTGGTGTAAGATCACACTCATATCTTGTGTTCTTGCATCAAAATCTTAAAGAAAAACCAACAAAAAACACCCAACAACACTATTTTGTGCTAAAATGGCTCCCAGATGCATTTTGAGTGTTTCCACACAAAGTTGTACAGCTTCTGGACATGTGAAGAGTGGCCAGGAGTGATGCTGCAGGAAGTTCTCATTCAAGAATGTTTACGTTTTATTTGTATTATAACAGTGCTGACAATTTTCTACAGCCTGTGTTTACAAAGATATTAATAATACTGTCATTCATAGGAATACAGCAGCTTTCACATTATTTAGAAATAAGAATAAAGGGTTGTTAGACAAGTTCTCCCCCGTTAGCATTTGTATGTGTTAGGGATGAGTACTCAGCTTTGATACATAGTAGGACTCAATGGAACTGAACTGTTTACGACCATTGCCAGATCTATCTGGCAGGCAGCATGATGAACCATAGCGTTTCTCCACCTGTGCCTTTTGGAGCTATTCAGGATGGATGACATTCACACAAACAACACACTCCCAAGGGAGAACTCAGATTCAAACTTTGATGAAACACAGTATTATGCAGATAAGTAAAGCAGGGCAATAACTTGTAATCATGACAGCTATTATTATCTCCACGAGCCATTGTTTTTCAGTGCTATTGCACAGATAAACTGGATGCGTGTGATTTCACCAGTAGTTTCCTGCAATTTGACCCATTCTCTCCACTCAAAAAGCACATCTGAATGCAAGACAATTAGAGAGACATTACCTACTCTGATTTATGTTTCTAAATTATATCAAACCTATAATTATATCAAACCTATTTTTTTTTTGTTAATGACAAACTATTGTGTGCCACATCTCACAATTAATTGACATCCAGCAGAAGAGAACCTCTGGTTTATTGAGAAAGGTGTAGGATTGGGATTCAAAGAGACTGGGTTTATTTCCTGAATGCAACATACGGACTGTTATTTAAGAAGGCAAGTCTATTTCCTCATCATATAATGCATGATAAAATAACCCCTTTATTTCAGGCTTGTTGAGAGGATTAAATAAGGTTTAAAACAATGTACTATAAATCACCAGACAACTGTCAATCATCATATCCCACTATCTCCACCGCCTTCCAAAGGTCACCAAGTCTAAGGGTAGCCCTGTAGAGCAGGGATTCTTTTTTTTTTTTTTTTAAGATTTATTATTTATTTATTTATACCCCCCTTGCTGCTTGTGCTTGCTGTGTCCATTTGCTTTGTGTTTTTCTGTCTGCTTGTCTCCCTTTGTTGTGTCATCTTGCTGCATCAGATCACCGAGCTGCACGGGCTGACTTGCCTTTACCAGGAGGCCCTGGGAATGGAACCCAGGGCCTCCCATATGGTAAACGGGAACCCAACCAATTGAGCCACAGCCACTTCCCTAGAGCAGGGGTTCTTAACCTTTTTTGTTCCATGGAGCCTTTGCCAGTCAGGTGAAAACCATGGGCCCCTCCTCAGTATGTAGCAGCAAGATAGTTTTATGATACTCAACATCGGCATGTCTTTAAATTAAATTTTAGGATTATTCAAAATTACATTTTACAACTTTCCCATAATTTCAATACCTGATAACCTAACAGTTCAACATCTGTGCAAACGGTCATTTTTGGCAAACATTTAGAAATTTGAGTTTTCCCACGGTGTCATAAAACCATTTCCGCCATCCTTACCAACATTTTTGCAGGCAATTATCCACTGCACTCAGAACATGCTACATCAAAATAAAAATCATACTAAGTCCACACTATTTTGTGTATTATTTAATAACTATATCACACCTGCACCAACACATCCCCACAAGAATAATGTTTTTTTGAATATTCAGTTCAAGCTCATGGACCCCCAGAAATCTTTCCATCAGGTCCATGGACCCCTGGTTAAAACCCCTGCTGTAGACTGTCTGGTTGTGTCCTGCTGTGTAACCACAGAAGAGCACCTCAGTGGTGCGGTACATACATTACTTTCTTAAGGTTAAGAAATAATTTCTCCAAATTGGGGCGAGTTGATACACATTTCCAACCTAATGGCAGGTCTGTTTAAGCATCTGCTGAATGAAAGGGATTATCCCAGCTCCTATTTCCCCCTGTTCCTGCTGAGTGAAACAGCAGCTGAGAGCCATGATTCTCTGATACCTTTCTTTCTCAGCATTATAGGCCTGTATCCTGGGATCTGACATTCACCATGAGGGATTTCTTAGGCAGTAGCAGACCAGGAAAGGTGACTGCCAGTGCTAAGAGAATATGTTAAAATCTGTTTTTTATTAACAGTAAAAGTCAAGAAGATAGACAAATATGCTGAGTTGACTCATACCCCTGAATACATCATAATCATCTTGATGACACTCATCCTGACTGTGCCAAACAGGGTGTTCTCTTCTGTTGGTGATGAGACCCACAGCCACTGGAACATAATATGTATCATTAAGTCATATATGGGGGGAAGTTGACTAAGCCTTGAAGATCCCAAGGGTTTTAATTTATAGGAAAATTTGATTCAATAATAATCATTATACCAATGGAAGGAAAACAAGGAAAAGGAGTGCTAAGGGTGGGGAACAGAAGCAGGAAGCATGTAGGAAAATGCCCTGAAGGCTGGAAATTGGCAGTCCTGCAAATCAAAGCTAGATTAGCTAGGAGATTGAAACGGACTCTTAGCCACAGATAAAGAAGTTGGGAGCTACCTCCACATCATTCTGGTCATTCTCTTCTCTTATCAAGCAAACTCCCTTTCCTTCTTTATCTTCTCATTCTCTAAGTGGCTCCACTAGTGGCACAACTATTCCTGCTTGGGAAGGAACAACTGAGGAAGATCCTCGTGAACATCTCCCACCCCTAGGGCCCAGAATCTGCTCTTCTTTGCCTAAAAAAATTCAAACCATCCTCCAACGCTCACCTCTTCTATGAAGCTTTCCTTGACCTCTCCAGCATGTATTTTTTTTTAACACCCACAACTTGTACATAACGCAATTAATGGATACACAGACATATTTTTTCTCTGTATCGTGTGTGTTGATCTTGTCTTCCCAAATAGATTATAAACTCCTTGTAAGCAGAAACCACATCTAAAACTTCTCAAAATCACCAGCCTAATATAGTTAGCTCAGCTGGGAGTCACTTAGGCTTGGTCTGGGAGAATTTAAGGAGCCCTGGGCCAGTTTCTAAAGAGAATAGCATTAAATCGGGCTTGCTGTTGGGCCCACACAAGCCTCTTCCGGCCTCACTCCTGGAGATCAAGTCCCTGGCAACGTATATCTGGATCCCTTGCTAGTATCCCATTGTTCTGCCTCGGTTGTTGTGCCCTTTGCTCTTTCCAGCCCTTTCAATAACCCAAATCCAGCCCATGAACCTCTCTCTCCAAGGCCGTGTCCCTGATACCCGCTACCCAGAGATGCTAATTTAGATTTCATTGCACAGACTTCTCTACTGGCTGTGTTGTGCTCCACCCACCTGTAGTTCATCACTCGGCCTCCCTGGCACTGACCTGCCAGCCTGTTTCTTTGTCTGACTCTTTCTGCCAAGACCTTCTGGGAATGCCTGCCTTGCTCCAAGATTTCTGGCTGGTCTCTGGATCCTTCTCAGTCTGCCATCTGAGCCATAATCCTGAGATTTAATATATACACACTGTATCTATATTCCCCTCAATGCTGGGGACACAGCAGCCACAGACCTGCACCCAATCCACACTAGAAGTTCATTTTCAGTGGAGAAGATTTCCACTACCTTCCTGAATTTATACTCTCCCTTTCCATGCATTTATCATCCTTTTTAAAACTTTCAATATCAAGCTTGGAATTTTTAAAATCAGAGGCCCTAGATATAATTTACGTCAACCCCCTTATTATGTCCCTAGTATCTACTTTACTACCTGACGTTTATGTTCCTATTTAGAAGCTAGTAGCATAGGATTTTTGCTAATGATGCCTTTAGCAAAGAATTCTTTTTGTCTGTTAGTAAATTGCCATGACGCTGGAAGATTTTATAGAAAGTCTTAGCTTAGTAATCAGTCACCATCAAAATGCATTTATCCATTGTTCAGATAAGACAATTTCCTTCTCAGCCCCAGAAAAGAGATACGTACACATAGATACACACACACATACACCCACACACTCACATTTCCTAGGTGATCAGCCAGCTTTCTGTCTGGAACAACCAAAATACCTCCCAGATGGAATGATAGCATCATTTTATTGACACCGAAATAGGAGGATGATAAAGCAAGTCTCAGAAGTCACGGGAGAAATGTACTGCTTTTATGATTCATGTTTCAAAAATCATGCCATGAGACCAAAAATGCAAAGCAGAACTAGCTGTGGGCTGGCAAAAGCATGTACTTAAGGGCAGTCAGCTCAGCTGTGCCTTCCTCCTCTGGAGGAAGCAACAGAACCGCCAATTTCCCCTCTCACCCTGGGGTTGCAATGGAAACTTGGATTTTCCTACACCATTAACTCACTGTGCTCTGTGCTGTGAGGGAGCAAGGAAAAATGTGGTATTTTCTATGTGGTGACGTTGTTACAGCTTCAGAGGTACTAATGAGAATTGCAGCAGCAACAGAATCACCATGATTTTGTCCCGCCTAGCTCCACCCCTTGACAGGGGACTGTCTCTGGCCACACTCTCCAAACCCAGAAGCCACAAGGGGCGTGTGTGTTGTTTCTCTTTCTACTTTGGTTGTGGAGAGAACACTTCCCAGTACAGAAAACCCCTGGGAATTCTCTCCCTCTGCAAGTTCTCAGCAGCTTGTTTCCCACTTCTTACACTGACCTCTCTTCTCTCAAGACCCAAGTAAGGAAAACAACACTCAGTTAACATTTTATGAGCCATGTAGCTATCGGACAGTGCCATTTGGAAGAAAATAGGCTAGAAATCCGAAAAGATGGTCTTGGCCCATGTGACTTCAGTCAGATCTTTAACTTCAGGGTATTACAAACTCTCCATTTTCAAACTGCAAGCACTAATGTTTTGAGCACACATCATTTGTGGCACACTAGAGTTTCCTGAGTGGAAAGAGCTGCCTTTACATAAACATTACTGCATCTGGAGACTTATTCCTGGACACGGGTTATGAGTCAGTGAAAAACCCCAAATGATCTACAAATCAGTTGCTATTTCACACTTTCAGTTTACACAAAAAACAAGAAAAGACTTAGTCAATTTCTGAAAGCTCCCCCAAGATAGTCCATTTTTATTTTGAAACCATTGTTAGTATATTTTAATACCAAAGGAGAGGCTTACAAGGAATGGGTAGAAATGCAAGCGGAAATGAGGCAGCTTGCACATATGCCAACTTCCATGACTCTACAAATATTGATGAATCAACAGTGCAGCTTCTCCTGGAAAACAATCATTTTGTGGTATGCAGGGTTCTAAGATGGCCCCTGGTGTACACAAGCCTTCTCCCAGTGATTCAGTCAAACATTAATCTAGGTCTAGATGTGAAGGACCACATCAGTGGGTCTTCACATGGGAGATGTGGGTGGGCTCGACCTAATCACATGAGTACTTTAAGTCTGGATCTAGAGGTCAGAGACAGAAAAGTCAAAGGGCTTCAAAGTGTGAGGTGAATTTCACAAGAGAGAGATTCTCCATTACCGGCTTTGAAGATGGAATGGACCATATGGCAAGAAATATGGCAGTTTCTAGGAGTCTTCCAGGAAGATGGCATCAGAGTAGGTAGGCAGGGCTCAACTCTCTTAAAAAAACAATGGAGGAAAGTAAAAAAGCTGTCCAAGGGAGCTGCTTTTGGGGTCTGTGGACCAGGAGAGTGCTGTACATCATCCGGGAGGGAGAGGGACAGAGAGAAGAAGAAGCTGAGTTGAAAACCACGAGTTACTAGCCCCCATAGCCCGGAATGGCACCCATCCCCCACCCTCAAGGCGAACAGTCTGGGTAAAACCCGTGGCTCACTGCAGCCAACCGAGAGGGGAACAGAAATCTTCCTCCCTGGGAAGAAGGAAGGTGCAGCGAAGGGCAGAGAGTGGTTTTCCTTTGGTAAGTTTGGCCAGCAAAGCCCACTTTGAAATCTTGGCTCTGGCCACACCAGAATCATGGGCAAGTGGAGGTTCAGAGAGACACCTCTGTGGAAAGAGTCACTGAAGAGTGCCATTTGCTGGCAGGTTAGGAAACTGCAGGAAGAAAAACTGCTTTGTGGAGTCTAAGTCCCAAACCCCTTGGATCTGATCTGCACCATTAGTGGATCCCTGGCCCTATTTTGATAACTTAAGCTGGGCAATTTTAAAGACTTAGAATAAGTTGAACCAAAAATCAAAAAAGAGCTCTGAAACAAAAGCACTAGGCAAGAGAGGAAAATTAACTATCAGAGTAAATTCACCAGAATATTCAGATGCCTAGATATCAGCAAATAATTACAAGCCATACTAAGAAACAAGAAAGATGGCCCAACCAAAGGAACAAGCCAAAAATCCTGATGAGGCACAGGATTTAAGACAACTAATCAATGATAATCACACAAATCTCCTAAATCAATACAAGGAGTTGAAAGAAAATATGGCTAAAGAGATAAAGGATATTAAGGAGACACTGGGTAAGCATAAAGAACAATTTGAAAGTCTGCAAAGAAAAGTAGCAGCCTTATAGGAAAGGAAAACACAATGGATGAGATTAAAAATACATTAGAAGATGTGGCTCAAGTAGTTGAGCACCTGCTTCCCACATGGGAGGTCCCGGGTTTGTCCTCGGTGTCTCCTAAAAACAACAACAACCAAAATTAAACAACAAGGAAACAAATGAAAAACCAACTCAGAGGACCCAATGTGGCTTAGTTGTTGAGCACCAGCTTCCCGCATATGAGGTCCTGGGTTCAATCCTCAGCCCGGTAG
>JAQZBX010025782.1:0-29299 GCA_029593785.1 Cabassous unicinctus | reverse complement strand
GTGAACTGGGGGATTGGGTCTAACATACCACAAACACACCACTGGGGCAGCACAACTTCACTTTTTTCAGAGTTGAATATTCGACTAGTTTTTAATGAGAAGGCAATCTTGGGGAACCTTGTTTTCTTGGCAGTGCTCTCTCAGATAAAGTGAGAAGGGGACTGGGGAAGAAGTAATGAAGTCCAGATGTGGGCAAACCAAAGCCTGATCCTAAATAAACAAGTGTTCAAGATATTAAGCTCTTCTTCTTGTCTCTCCAGCAAGAAATCTGCATGTGGGTCAGAGCCCTTGGGGGGAATGTTGCGGAAGGGAGCAGGCAGCCAAGAAACGCTTCCTGGAGAAAGAGATGTCTGCGTGGTGTTTTTTTTAGTACCTACCATGTGCAAGGCATGTGCACGTTAGGCATTGTAGAATCTATACAAGGAGGAAAAGACCTGGCATCTACCTTCTAGACACCTCTTATTCAACTGGGGAGGCAACACCTGTACGTGAATCACATTACAAGGCAATAGGTATGAAATGTGCTATCTGCCTGCTTGAGGTTGAGTTGGTTCTGGCAAGAGGTAAGAGACAAGACAGCTAATTAGGCTGAGGTTCACCACTGTGTCCCCAGCACCTGGCATGCCATAGATGCTAGAGAAATAATTGTGGAAGGAGACAGGCTTTGGAAGGCAGAAGTGGTGTCATTATTTCAAAAAGCCTTGGATTTAGAATCGGAGGACTCCTGGTCTGGCCCTAACGCTAATTAGTTATGGAAATGTCACTTACTATCCTTGAGCCCCTAGTTGCCTTGCTCTAACAGTCAATCTCCTGGGATTACTACCAGGTGCAAAGAAGATAATGTGCACATAAAGTTCACTTTGTAAACTGTTTAACAGCGCAGGAATGAAAACAAAGATTCTCACTGATCATCCACATGAGATCACTTGATTTGACTCCTGCAGCAAGCCTATGGGGTTGGTGAATTATTGCCACCATTTTACAGAAAAGGAAAAAGAGGATCTCAGGGATTTGATGGCTTGCCCAAGATTGAAGGGCAAGTAGCAGAATTAATAAAGACAGACGCCGGGGCATGAATCCGAGTCAGATGATGCAAAATTCTTGAGCTTTTCCTCTAGTTAGGTATATTATTACAGAGGGGTGGTATTCAAACTGGGTCCAAAAGGAAAAGTAGGACTGTTATGGTGAGAGAGTGGGGATTCGCCTATGACTCACCCATAAGTCAATTCCTAGATATTAAGAAACTATATAAACTCCTTTTGGGGTCTGATCAAGAGAACCACTGAGCCCATGTTTATTTTAAATGAATACTGAGCATTTTTTCCATATTAAAATCTTTGCCCATAATACTCGTCGCAATGCAGTGCAAAGTAAAAATGAGAGGAGGCTAGATAAGAGATAATATTTTACTGTTTGCTCCTAATCTCACTGCTGCTAGAGTCATTAAGTCTTTGCAAGGCAGGGATAGGAACCATTGCTTTGTGGATTTGGAAGGAATTCTTATTATGCTATAGTTCCAGAATCTGAGAGACATCTGAAAAAGAGGTCAAAATGACTGGGTTTTTCCATATCTCCTGCCATAGAAAGGTGTCTGCTTTCCCTATAACTTCTGAAGATTTGCATCTCTACACAGCACTGGTCTCCTCCACTGACATTCCATTCCTTTGTTATGAGGACTATTCAAACTGGAGTGCAAGCATCCAAATCAGTCAAGGCCTCTCCTGTCCTTTTAAACAAACCTGACATTCGGCAGGAGAAGGTCCGGGCAGCAAGTAGCAAGATGATTAGATTTCCAGCTCTGGGGCTGGCCTCCACCCTCCCTGACTGTCACTCATGCCTTCTGATCAGAAGCAGATTCTGGATGGAGCTAGACAGGCTCTTAAGGCCAGTCATCCTAGGTAAGTGAGAAATGGTGGTGGTGGTGGTGTTTTTTAATGAAAAAGTTGCAAAGTTTTTCCAGAATTGAGTATACCACTTATAAGGTGAACTTAATTATTTCGTCTCTGTTTTGGCCTTTACTTTTTTCCATGCATACTCTTGGTACTTAATGGCAGGTAAGCAGGCTAGCAGACCTCATTAGGAGCCCACATCCCATACTGGCCTCCAGCTGAAATGCAACAGCAGCTGGATCGGGTAGCAAAAATCCTCTCACAAAGAACATTGGAGCCAAAGTCAAATTAGACCTGGGTTCTAATTAATTAACTAAAGGAAAGGGTGGGAGATGAGTCCAAAGGCTGGGGTTCCTTTTCTGACTCTGTTACCAGTTATAAGGTCATAGCAGTGTCAGAGCTACTTTTCATCCATTAGTTCATTTACTCCTCGAAACCTTCAAAAAGGAAGGATATCATTTTTCCATTTAATTGATGAGTCTACTGAGGTTCAAAGAGGTTAATTAACCTGCCACATGTTCCACTGCTAGTGAGCAGAGGAGATCAAAACTGGACCAGAGGGAGCAGATGTGGCTCAAGGAGTTGAGTGCCTGCTTCCCACATGGGAGGTCCCGGGTTCTCAGTTCCCAGTGCCACACCCCCAAAACAAAAACAAACAACAAGCAAAACAAATGAAAATAACCAACTTGGCCAACAAACAAATGAAACCAACCAACAAATGAAAATAACCAATGTGGCTCAGTGGTTGAGGGTTCCACCTACGAGGTCCCAGGTTCAATATCCGGTGTGGTGGTTAGGCTAATGTGTCAACTTGGCCAGGTAATTGTGACCAGTTGTTTGGTCAAGCAAGCACTGGACTCACTGTAATACAAGGACATTTATGGACTTTAGTCACCAGTGAGTTTACTGCATAGATAATTAATTACATCTAAATCAGCCAGGAAGATTGCCATGAGCACTGAGTGACACTTTATCCAATCAGTTGAATGCCTTATAAAGGGAAGTGATTTCAGCATTCAGAGAGAATTTCCCAGCTCATCTTTGGACAGCCAGGGTCTCCCAGAAATTCATCAACGACGGTTATCGGACTTTCATCAGAGCCCCTGGTTTGCAGCCTGCCTGCAGAACCTGGACTTGTGCATCCCCACAGTCACGTGAGAGACTTATAAAATCTCATACTATTGACAGGTATCTCCTGTTGATTCTGTTTCTCTAGAGAACCCTAACTAATACACCCGGCATCTTAAAAAACAAAACAAAAAACCAAACAAACAAAAAAAAAACCTGGACCAGAGCTTATACTTTAATCCCTTGCTAAACTGAGGGCCATCAGACTACCTAGCTTTCAGGGTTTCTATGCGGGTGAAATACTTCGATGGTACACAGTAGCACTTAACAAAGGATAACAACTATTGCAGTACTTTCTTGCCTGGTCTTTTCTCTGAACTATAGGAAATCACTAGCCAAACCTATTTTGCTGACCTTGTATGTGGCAGGGAAGCAAAGCTGTTTTTCCTTCCAGCTCATCCTATAAGGAAGGCCACAGTGAGTGATCATATCAAGGAAACTTGAGAGGTCAGGGAGCATTTTAATTAAAACATCAATGTGACACGAGGAGAGGGGCATGCCACAACCAGGCTCTTAAAAGCAAATTTTTCTTAGAAATGCTGGAATCTCACCAAGGAAGGGGCTGGTCTTGGCAAGCAGCAGGGTACAAGCTGCTGACCAGATTTGCGTGGGGAAGGAAGAACAGAAGAGAAGCATGGCTCTCCAAGAAGCTACTTTAGCGCTTTGCTTTGCCCATCCTTGAGTCAGGTCAGAAAACCAGAATTGCTCCTATCTAGAAGACTGCATTCCATCTAGCCCACTACTACAAAATGTGTTCCCATGCATTAGTAATCCCCACGAGAGAATCCAAACGTGATTCTCATTGTACAGATGAGGAAAATGAGGCTGAAATAAAACCAATGATTCCTAATTCACATAGCCAGAAGGCAGAAAGGCCTCTGAAGAGTCTCTTTCCACCACACCATTCCTGTGAACAGCCTGCTCGGCAAACCAGCAATAATGCCATGTAGCTAGAGTGAATGCCTCATGATATCTGTGCCCTGTGCTATCCTTATCTCACCATGCTCCTGGGCTATAATGGACTTCCTAAAATCACCCAGTTAACTGAGCCTCTAAATGTCAAAAACACCTGCTCAGGGGAGCAGATGTAGCTCAAGCGGCTGAGTGCCTGCTTCCCACATGGGAGGTCCTGGGTTCGGTTCCTGGTGCCTCCTAAAAGCAAAACAAACAGACAAAAAAAAACAACAAGCAAACAAACAAAATAACCAACTCAAGTGAGCCAATGTGGCTTGGTGATTGAGCGCCAGCTTCCCACATACAAGGTCCAGGGTTCAATCCTTGGTCCCGGTCCCTCACAAAAAAAACCCAAACAACCAACACCTGTTCAAACCTTAGCACAAGATACTGTGCAATTATTTATCTTCCATTACAAATACTTCCCATTCTCTAATTTTAAACTGTTGTTTGTGTGGCTGGCTTACAATGTTATTAAAAAAACAAAGGGGTCTCAATGTTTACAATCAATCCCCAGAGTGGGGAAATCAAAAGAAAAACCATGAAATGCGGTTCATGTAACATCAGCAGCTTACATTTGATCCACAGTAGGCAAGATAAGGTAACTGCCCATCCCCTCGAACAGTACATTTGGATGGGATAGCCATCCCTCAAGCTTACATTAAGACTGCAAGACAGAAAGGGGGATTTGAAATCAGCCAGGCATGGGCTTGAACTCCAACTTCCTAAGTTATCAGCTGTAGGCATAGGGCATGATATTTAACCCCTCTGAGCTTCTGCTTTTCCATCTGTAAAATGGGGATAAGAGCACTTATTTCACATATAGTGTTCATATTAACTTCCTTCCTTCTTGGCTTGCTAATATAGGCCAGAGATAGGTTTCCAGGCTGTGCTCAAGGTGACAAGGATCTATGAGAGAGAATTTATGATCCTGCCTTCATGTTATCCCCTTCACTCATGTGGCTGGGGATCAAGGGCAAAGACCAAACAGAAATTACTGGAAGTGGAGAACGGACAGCTATGAAAAAATGTATGAATCATAAATTACAAGGCTGGATTTCAAGCTCCCCCTCCCTGTCCCAAATGGACACATCTATAACAGGGTGGTAATTCCCATGAGCCTACCGTTGTTGAAAAACAATTCTGGATTCTGTCAAAGTCTGTGACACAGTTTTCCAATATGCTCAATAAAAACTTTACTCTTTAAAGGAAGACCCAGACGTAAGTCTGACTGTACACCTACAGAGGAATAACCTGCCCAGCAATTAAGAGTGCAAAATATATCACTATCCATGATCTCTTTTACTCCTCACTGAAATGCTATGAAGAAAGATGGTCATCCTTGTTTTCAAAGAAGTATAGCTCGGAAGCGGCAGGCCCAGGTCTAGAACCAGGTCTCTGGACTCCAAGTCCTATTTACTTTCCCCTTCATTGTACAGCCACTGGGCTGAGAATACACAACATATGACAGAAAACACCATAGCATTATCTCTGTTACAGCAGCAGTGATGGTGGAGAGAATACTACAAATGCTTGTGACATGTGGCAAGGCAATCCGCCTCTCTGGGGCTCAGTTTTTAGCACAGTGGCTTAGAGCTTAGACTCTGGGATAAGAGACAAGTAGGTTCAAATCCCAACTCTACCACTTATTAACCAAGTGACCTTGGGCAACTTATTTTTACTCTGCGAACCTCAGTTTCTTAATTTGTAGAAGAAAGATGATTAACGGCATCTATACTTCATTGGATTGTTGTGAGGATAATGCATGTAAAATATTTTAGAAGGCTGCACAGCTTGCATGAATTTCACAGTAAATCTTGGCTTAGTATTGACTACATGAAATTAGAAGTATTAAATAAAATTCTGCTTGACATGTAAAGTATCTGCAGCTCTGAGATATTCTCTAATACTATGATACAAGGGAAAGTCGGACAGGATTGACCATGAGGATCTGGGTGCTTACCGCGAGGATGGCAATGACGATGCCCACGGCGGAGAGCACAGCATCATTTATCGTCTCACCAGTTTTCAGCGGGTACTTGATGCTCTCGTCATTGCAGTAAAACCCTCGGTGGTAAGGCTTGATGGTGCTTGTCTCAATGATGAGGAAGGGCAGGCCCGCTGGTCAAGATGGAATCATCACATATACCAGAAAGAAACAAGAGGGAAAAGATCAGTGCAAGAAGGCTAACGAGGAGCTACCTACAGTAAAGACCACCCAGATAACAACACCGATAACAATATTGATTCCCTCCTTGGTAGCAATCTACAGCCTATACTGAGCTTTCACTACATGTATTCATCGACTCCTTTCACCATCCCTGAGAAGGGAGTAGCATTATTTTCCTTTAAGGATGGGAGCCTGAGGTCTAATGAGATGGAATGTTTTGCCCAAGAACACAGAAGGAGGCAGTGGAGGAGCCAGGGCAGAAGCTTTCCCATTGCTCCACAACCCCCTACTAAAAATCAAAGCCCAACTTACAATTACTAATATAGCCTCTGATCTAATGATATCCCATTAATACAGCAAGTGCATTCATTTCTCCATGGGCAGACCGTCTTTTCATGGTATAGTCCCCTTTCAGAAGCTCATCCTAGGGCTATGCCGCAAGGAACAATTAAGGCCTTGAAGTAAGATCAACTGAATCTGAATTCCAAATCTACCAATTCCTAGCAGTGTCACCTCCATTTCTCACTTCATCTCCCCGAACCTCGGCTTTCCCATATGTAAAATAAATTGTGATGATATTAAAGGAAATTAGTGCACATAAAACCACTAGCATGGTGCCTAGCACCTAGTAGCTGCTCAGTGAATGCCATTTCCAAACTTTTTCATTCACCATTCAAAGGGTCAATGACAGGACTACACAGTGCTGAGCTCGGCCCTGCTGCCTGCAGAACTGGAGCAGAGCCCAAGGGCAACCGGAGGGCCAGGGAGTTCTTGCAGCTGCTGCTGGTTATCAGTGGCCAGCTCAGATGCCATTCTCTTAAAGGTCAAATGGATTCTACCACCTGCCAGGAAAAGCCCCTTGTAACCACGAGGTGAAAAGCAAAGGTTTACACTCTCTCTTGCCTGGACTACTGCAATAGCCTCCTGAATTGCTCTCCCGGCCTCCACTGCCTCTTACACACATCCTTCAGTCTACTTCCAGAAGAAGGACTCTGCACTGATTAGGCCACTGCATTGCTAAAACCTCTAATGGCTCCATGCTCTTCAGAGTAAGATAAAGTTCCTAAATAGGGCCTTGGTAGTTCCCCATGACGTGACCCTCTCCTCTTCAGCGTCATGGTCTGCTGTCCCCTTCACACACCATCCAAGAAAACAGTACAGCAGAGGCTCTGTCTCGGTTCACGCTATTTTAAACTGGAATGCCCTTTCCTCCCCTACCACTCGGGTTCAAGGCCAAGCCCCAATGCCACCGAAGTAAAAGATGAACCCCTGAATCTCAGGGCTAGGGAAGACCACAAAACATAGCTTGGTAATAATCATAGCCATGACTGATTGTGCCCCAAAAATTCAACAACCCTGAGGGGTAGTTTTTAAAGCATAACTTAAGTACTGCTATCCCCCATCTTCATGTGGAAAGAACAGGGACTCAGTATAGTGAACTCATCAAGGCCTCTTACTCCACCCCACAAATGCCTAAATCCTTAATTTAACTTTGCAAATTGCTTTCATCCAAATGTGAATTTCATTACCTGAAAAATCCCAAGATAAGTGGTTGTTGAAAAGATAAAACTCTACTTTCATGTTTTTCAAAAAGAATTAAATTCATGTCATGTTGCTTGAAGGCCCAGACCGCCCCTAAAAAAAATGTACCGTGAACGCCACAATTTTTCAATTACTTTGGTCCAGGACCAGCAACGATAAAAATGCTCACTTTCTAAAAAGTGTATTTATGTATCACTGTGCATACACACATGAATTTATTTGGTTTTATTCTTTGGATTTATTTGAATTCTACGGCTATTTATTTTGTGACCCCTAACTGCTTCCTGCTAGAACAACAATTTACTTTATCAAATTTATACTGGTGCTTTGAAAAGAAAGAACAGCAACACACCACGACATTGTGCCTGACCTTCTCAAAGTAAACACAGAGGGGCCCTGGAAGGCAATAACCATTAGCTCTTGAAACTCTGTCTTTGCAATGGAGAGAAGGGGGGGAAGGGTAGGCCAGGCATCACTGCTCTGGCTTCGAAATGGCAAGAGCAGTCAGTCGATCTTTTTGGGTTGGTGGGGGGTGCTGGGAGGGAAAAGACATCGCATGCGCCTGAACCATCTTCATTCCACGGCCTAAAATCTTGAAATGTGGCCAAGTTGGCTATGAAAAGTAGCTGGGAAGCCAGCGGTATGATATTAATAGTCTGCTTTTAAAGTTCTACACAGTGTGATGAAAACGGTCAGCTTCGAGGCCGAGTTCCGGCAGCCTCTGTGGTGCCTAGGAGCCAAGGCGTTACTAATAAACTCAGGAAGGGAACAGACCCCATCCAAGTTCCTCACATTTGTGCTACACTCTTAGGCCCCCAGCTTCCATTTTTAATAGTGTTCACACGATAGGCCTGTAAAACATGTTTGTAAGGACAATAAAACGTATAAAAGAGCTTTCGAGTCAGAACTAGGTTAATGACGTCGACTGCCCTGTACTAGTTGTGGGTCCTTGAGCAAGTTATTTCACATCCCCAAGACTCCCCCTTCTCATCTGACCAATGGGAAAAATGAAATTTAACTTTAGAAATGTGGTGCTGTAACAAATTAATGGATTCATTCATTCATTCATTCACAAATATTTATTGAGTCTTAACTATGTATACTGAGTACAAGGAATACAAAGATGACATAGAGTCTGCCCTCAGGGAGCTTATAATCTAATAGGGGAAGACACATATAAACAAAGTCAGGAAGCAACAAAAACAGGAAGTTGCTTTAGTTCAGGGGTTCTTAACCGTTTTTGTTCTACGGACTTCTTTGCCAGTCAGGTGAAATCCACGGACCCCTTCTCACAATGTAGTAGCAGATAGTTTTATGACATTCAACTGTTGTTGGGTCAAACAACTACCGTAATTTCGAAGTATGGATGAGTGTAAGTGATTTTTCGAGATATGCTGTAATGGTAAGTGAAGAAAATGCTAGATTTCAGTTAGAGGTCAAAGAAAATAAAGATAATAAGCTGATTTTTCTCAATTCAAGCTCACGGACCCCCTGAAATCTTTCCACGGACCCCTGGTAAAGAACCCCTGCTTTAGCTGGAAGAAAGTCATGGCAACAGCACTGGGCAGTACCAGCAGAGAGCCTGAAACATACTGCGGACACTCAATAAATGCTTAAAGAGAGAAGGGGAAAAAAGTCCAACAGAGATGGCTAGGAAAGAAAATCTGTCAGTTCCTTTGCCCTCTCTCAACCTGGGAACAATCCAAATCTTTTTCTTCCTTCCTTGCCTAAGGCTTGGGGAGGGTTTCCGGTTCTGATTATGTGGATGATGACCACAAACAGACAAGAAGTTGGGTCTGAATGTATTCTGTTTATTTTCTTGAAAGGCATGGAGCTAGCATTTTGAAAATCCAATGGCTTTCTCTGTCTCCTCTACAAACTTGTGGTATTATTGGGGGTGATGTCAGTCAAACCTTGACTTTGCTCCAAGAAGAGAGTAACCTCAGATTCCCTTCCGTTGATGGGGAAAGCATAAACATTCCCCCAATGCCTGGACAGCTAGTGTTCAACAGACAGTTCTTCTGCTTTGGTCTTCATTTCCAACAATACCACCATCTTTATTACCAACCACTACAGCGCCTGATCATTTCATTTCAACAAATTCCCAGTGCTTAGACATTGGGAATCTAGAGGTGAATAAGTCATAGTACTTGCCTTCAAGAAGCTCAAAGTATTGTAAGAAAAACAGAAAGAAAGAAAAAAAAAAAGCAAACTAAAATAATTATAGTGTAATGATTGGTGTATGTATAGAATATAGTGAGGACACAAAAGATCTCTTGACTAGGGACAAAAAGGTGCCCCACAGAGGATGGGAGGCTTGTGTTGACCCTCATCTGGGCAGGAGGTCTCCAGGCCCAGGGGCAAAGTACACTCATAGAAAATCAGTGCAGTTTAGGGATTCCATACTGGCACAGTCACTAAATTAACGGCTATTACGAGAAAGCAATTTCAAATTTTGCTACAGAGATGGAAGTATGTACAAATAGATAATGAAGGGTAGAAAGGGAAAAACAATACAGAATAATAATAATAGCTAACATTTACTAAACAAATATTACCACATCCAAACTGCTGCCTCTTATGGGCCAGGCTCTGGATCAGTCACTGACTGGGCAACTGAGATGACGGAGGTTAAGTCCCAATCTTCAAGTAGCCCAAAGGCTAGTGGGAGAAACAGTCACAAAAACCAATATATTGGGAAGCAGGTGTGGCTCAGTGGATAGAGCCCCCGTTTACCATATGGGAGGCCAGGGTTCGCTTCCCGAGGCCTCCTTGTGAGGGCAGGCCGGCTGGCGCGGCGCTATGGGCTGATGCGGCAGGACCTCACAGCAAGGGGGAGATAAGCAGACACAGAGAAGACACCCAGCAAATGGACACAGCAGCACAAGCAGCAAGGGGGGGATAAATAAATAAAATAAATAAATCTTAAAAAAAAAACAAAAAGAAACAATATATTAAGCCACCTTAAGGTGCAAAAAGATTAGAGTGAATTACCAGTCAGTCTGCAAATAAGTGATGGAGCTTGACAGGGTTCAAATGATCTGACTTTAGACCCTGGGTACTTTCTAAAGTAAGGGAGTCACTGAACAAAGAGGGAATGAAGCAGCTGTAATTATTCATAAAGTAATGGAAGTTCAGCAAAATCTCCTGCCCCCAGGAAAAAAAGTGCCCTGTTTTTGAAGAGTCGAGGCAATTGGCTAATGGTCACTGTGTGCCACAACATGTCCTAAGTATCTAATTTAATCACAACCCTGGAACCAATTTCCTAGAATTTACTATATGAAATTTATCTATACTGAAAGGTTTATCAGAACTTTTTGCAATAAAGGACAGGGAAAAAAAAAAAAATCCCATCTGGTGATTCTAGACCCAGCCAAGCATTTCTCTTTTGAATCAAGGATCAATTAACTTCCTACACCTCCAGGGACTTCTCGGGATGTGTAGGCTGTGGAGGAGGCGAAATCTGAACTCAATGACAAACACTTAATGGGCAGAAAATCAAAGCATGAAGAAAGGCCCCTGTGTTGGGTTCAGGGCTTTGAAACTTTTCAGGCTTTGAAAAACTAACACTTGGGCAAGTTGGGCGGTTAGGGGGTGGGGTGTAAAAAAAACATAGGATACGTTTTCGTGGCCCACCCATTGATAAAGTTATGTGGGAAGTGTTACCTAAGTGACCCAGCCCCAAAGCCCTACTCCCTTCAGCCACAGTTTCACGCTTGCACAAAATTAAGCACAGCCCCCTTCTTTCAAAGGGCTCCTTAAAAAGCCCTTGGTGGGGGTGGGAACAGGGTGGAGGGTGAAGTAGAAACCTGTGCATTTTTGCATTACAGAAATCCAAGGATCGGGGAGGGGCTTCCCATCTCTGCTAAAGCCTTCCTGTGCCTTCTGCAGAGTTGTCCCAATTACCACTTAAGCTAATCTGTGTTTTCCTAAACATAAGCAAAGCCCAGGATCCCAGACAGTAATGATTAAATGAGCATCTGCAGAAAGCCTACACACCTACCTACAAAATAATACCGGATGCGGAATGTGTGTGTACGTATTCGGCATAGTGTGGTTGCTCAATCAGGTAGTTATTTTGACTCTGTGACAGGCACTGTAGACATATTACCTATGCCTACTTCACAAATGAAAAACTGAGGTTCAGAAAGGTTAAGTAGCTTGCCCAAAGTACAGAGCTAGCAAATGGCACCAACATGGAACAGATGTCAGAATGGTGATAGAAGACTTGAGCCTCTGATTCCAAGGCATTTAGAGTCTAGTTAGAAACCAATTTACTTAATCTCAACAATAGCTATGAAAAGTTAAGTGTTACTATCTTCATTTACACCCAACAGAAAACTGACCTCAGAAGTTTGGTAACTTGTCCAAGATCCCCAAGCAAGCAAATGCGGTCACTGGGATTTGAACCTAGGTCTGTCTTTCTTTTGGGCTCATGTTTTCTTCCTCTATGACCTACCCTCCCTTTCTTATAAATGCATTCCCTGTTAAAATATGACCAACTGTGGGGTTTTTTGTTGTTGTTTTTTTCAATCACTTAAGGCCAGAATGGTCAATCCAACTACTACTTAGAGGTTCAAAACACAAATATTTATGTTGCTTGTAAGTGACAGAGTTTCTATTTAAAGTAATTAGCTGCTACTGGTCTTAGAAGTGTGCAAATGTTCTTTGGTTTACGATATTTGTCCAGATTTTTAGACTGGACACAATCCAGATAAGACAAAACTAAGTTTACTATGAAGGCTTTTCCCCACCTTTGAAACTGGCTGCCATGAAAAACACTTGCTGTTGGCTGGTGTGAACATGCCGTATTCTTGGTCCAGAGGTTTTCCTTGACAAATGTTCATTTCATTCTTCAGTACGGAAAGTTCAGGCCCTTTCTTCATAAAAAGAAGACCGTTGAAACTGAAAGCAACTATATGGTAGAAATGAAGGAACGGGTGGCAGATCTAGTCCTGGTCCAGAGCTCTTAGTTCAGTTCAACAAACATGTATTGACAGTTATTGAGTATTGGGCACCTGTTAGGTGCAGGGGAAACAAAGATGAGTAAGGTATTGCCTTTGAGTTCCCACAGCCTTTGGAAAGTCTTATGTTCCATGGTAAAGATAAACCTGTCTTTGGTATAATCATGGGTGTTAAATAGAACTTTCAATGGCCTTTCTTATTTGGCAGTGCTTAAAGTGAGAAAATTTTATTCTTTAAATAATATCACCCTACTTAAAACCCCAGCTCTGGCTATTTGGGTCTTTTCCATTGGATTTTTAAAGGGTTTCACCAGCAACTAAAAAACAAACTGACCAATGGCTTGCGGTTCATAGCTGGCACCTTTTATTGAGAGAGCTCCAGACCTCTTCTGTCACCATTACGTATTTCACAAATAAGACACTTTACTTCTAGTAAACCCTACTGCCAGAGCCAACAGGACTTGCAATCCCTCCACCCCAGGAAAAGCTCTGAGTCACTTCCCAATACATCCTTCCTCTCTTTCAGTCCCTCTTTTAAATAAGGGTGGCAGTAAATTTGCATTTGCCTACAGTATGCCAAGGGCTTTGGATACATCCATTGATTTAACTCTCAAAACAATCCCCTAAATTAATATATAGCCAAAGAACTGAAGACCAGACAGATTAAGTAATTTGCCTGTGTCCACTCTACTGAAAAGAGACCCAACCAGGATATGGAATAGAATGGTCTGATTCTAAAATGCATTCAGAGATGGGGCCAGTTAACTTTTCTTGCTAAGTACACGTGAACTATAGCTATGCAGATATTAGCAATCTAGAAAGTCAACTACAAAGCTCTAGAAGTACATGTTGACCTTGAACAAGGATGAGGATCAAGGGTTCCTCCTTAGGTTGCTGGGATGGATTTATACAGATCTAGCCATTCTCTCTACCTCAGTCTCCCTTCTGACTCAAATGTGTTCATATGCAATACAGCTGCCCAGAGCTAGGACACAGCAAGAATCACATGTGTATAACTGAGCTCTTACACAAATAATCACCTTTATAATCACAACTCTGTGGGGTCATGCTTTTAATATCTGAACAGGCTGAAAAACTATTATTCATCCTTCAAGACATAAATATTTCATCTACAAAGGATTCTCTTGGCCATGTAACCCAATCTGGCAGGACTCGTTGGTCTTTTCTTTTCCCAGTCTACCCATGAAGTTCAGAGTCAGGAGAAAGGACTTCACACCCCACTTCCCTCACCTTCCATGCTTACTATATGACTTTGGGCAAGTCACTTTACCTCTTTTTTTTTTTTTTAAGGCAGTACCAGGGCTTGAACCCAGGATCTCATAAATGGAAAGCAGACACTCAAACCACTGAGCTACATCTGCTGTCACTTTACCTCTTTGAACTTCCTTTTCATCATTCTACAATAGAATGTACAATAGTTCCTAATGTGAGTTGATTATGAGAACAATTGCAGTTTATAAAATATCCAACAATTGCTTGGCTTAGAAAATGTTAGCTCTTGCTCCCATATGTAATGGAAAGTCTTTGAAAATTTTTAAGCAGAGGGAAGATGTGACCAGAGTTTTGCCAAAAACTAACTCAAGTAACTGTGTGCTCACCAGCCACTTCCCAAATGCAATCCAATCACAAGGGGAAAGCATGCTCATAAAATGCTACAATCCTAGGGATTTCTTGGGATGTGTAAAGAGATGGGGCTTTGACAGTGGTTAGTAGGATGTGACATACTAACCCAGGGAAGAAATATCACAGCAAGAACCTGCCATAAATGCTCAAAAGACCACATGAGGCTGCAGGGGAGGTGAGTCTATAACAAGGGTGAAAACAAAACAAAACAAAACAAAAAACATTTCTTTTTACTTTCCAACAGCTAAATATGCATTCGTCAGCATGAGTCCTCCCATCCAAGCCATGTTATCCAGGTGTACACAAAACACCACATTCACGTGGTGGTAAAATAAACAACATGTGGACTGGCAGGACATCAGACACTTGGGAGGGCCAAAGTTCAAGATAGTCCAAATGCAGGACGGGAGCCAGATGCAGGGCCAAAAGTAAAGAGTTGTAGCATTACTGGAGAACCTGCGAGAACAAAATCAAGCTGGGAAGCAATCTGAGGTGTCATGGCACTCCAAGTACCCCAACAAGCTTCATGGTTCAAGCTCTAGTTCAAAGATCAAAAACTTACAGCCCACAGTCAAATCTGGCCTGCAGGGATATTCTGTATGGCCCACCCAAGGTTTAATTTTTTTTTTTTTTAATTAGTTGCTAACATTTAATAACGTGAGGTTTCACATAACAGCGAGATTTCCAACTTCTCTTGAAAAATCAGCTCTACACCAGGCAGCAAAGCAGGCAGTGATAACTGAGGCTGACTTCCTTCAGACTGAGCACCCACTCCACAGGGTGCCTCCATTCCCTATTTTCTCCCTGACACTAATGCTGTGTGTCACTCATCATTCTCACTGAGCTTGTACTTTGCACCATCAGTTTTCTTTCACCTGGTCCACTTACGTTAAGTGGCTGACCCCTGTAGATATTTGACTTTCCTATTCCTGCTCTAGATAAATTGGGGAGTCCTTGGATGAATCCATAAAAATAAAACTAAGTCTTGATTCAACAGTGTCCTCTAAAGTAGGTAAGAGCCACTTTAAACACATGTACATGGGTATGGGTATGTGCGTATGTATCTGTGTGTTTCTGTATATATATGCCATCAACCAAAGACTGAGCCTCCTGTCTATGTTTAATTATAAATCCAAGGATTGCAACAATTCACCATTTAAAGGCAGTTAGTAATATTTGCATTTTCAGTATGAGGAAACTGAGGTTTACAAAGGCCACACAGCTAGAAAAAGGATCAAGGTTTTGAAGTCAAGGCTTGTTGAAACACAAAGCCCTTTCCAAGTTTAATCCATGAAGCTGGCAATGGGGCCAGAATGAACATCTGCCTTACTGGACAGTTAAACAATGTGTGAGTCTTACTCAATAATGTTGTTATGACTCAAAAGACATGATTTGATCCAACTTATACATCTCTATGTAATACTACATGGTATAATCAGAGAGTTCTATTTTTTTAAGGTAACATTATTTCAAATAAAAATAAAATCCTTCTGGTAGAATCTCAATTCTGAAGAGTAAAAACACTAGGTGAGAAGAGGCTTAAGAATTAAAGCCCTTGAGATAGTCACTGGAACTACAAATCTTCTAAATGGAGTTACATCAGTTATGTGCTGAAAAAAACTTGAGCTAAGAGATCTTTACTCCATTTAATAAATGGGAAGACTGAGACATTTGTAAATACCTCTAGCACTGTGATTATGTGTTTCCTGTATGTCTCCTGCACTAGCAGAAAGTCTCTTCAAAGAAGGGTTTAGATCTTATTCATCTCTGTGTTGCCAGAAAAAAGCATAATCGCTGGCAGTTAGTGGGTGCTCAACAAATATGTACTGAATAAATGTACAGGAATCAAACTAAAATTCAGAAAACCTGGCTCCATCCCAAATTAGCTATGTAATGTTGGGCAAGCCACCCCTCTAAGCTTCAGTTTCCTCACCTACAAACTGGGAATAATAATCCCTGCTCTACCTACCACCTCCCAGAGTTGTCATAAGAATTAAATGTGAACATGCCTTGTAAACCCTAGGAATCTTGAAAGATTTCAATAATGTCATTAAAATTTCAATATGGGCACCATGGGACTTGACTTTGAAAAACAAGCAAATGTACACGTTCCAACCCCAAATCAAGTATGCTCTATGACCTGTGGATCCTTTTTGTTCCCTTCTGAATTTTAATCTCTCCTGCATCTCAAATCCTGCTTTTCTAAATGCACTCCCCCAAGCAACACAATACCATATATCGTGATGAAGAGTAGACAATTCCATCAGGAATTATTTATTAGGGAACCTAACCAGCGCCAAGCATCAGATGGGTGGATGGGTTGGATGACATCTAAGAATCTTATTCTTCACAGCTTCCCAACCTGTTTTCCTGGCAAGACAAATACTATTTATATGGCACCCAAAGGTAAACTGAGGAGGCTGCTGCTCAAATATTCAGCTGCCATGGTCCTACCTGCCCAGCTGACACATGCGTGAAGGGATCAATTTTAGCGTACCCCCTAACTCATCCGTTATGATCTGCTGGGGAATCTCTGCCTATAGAAAAAAAAAAGCTCCATGTAATAGGTGGAGTACAGATCTCAAGATAGCAACTCAGACCTGGATTTGAAAACCAGTTTTGCCACTTAGAATCTATTCAATCTTCAGCAAGTTGCTTAACTTCTCTTGAGTCTAGGAGCACTGGATTGTGAAAAGAGGATGCTAATACCTACCTTGAAGAACCCTGAAGATAAAATACCATATGGTAGGTATTTAATAAAGGTTAGTTCTCTTCCCTCCCAGTCCTGAAAATCTACTATCCAGCTTTCTTGTTTACATGATGCCAATCAACTGGCTTGACTGGTTTCCTCAGTAAGGTGGCTGGCTAACCTGGACTGGGCTGGGTCAACTCAGACAAGGACTGATGTTTCAAGTTCAGCAAGACTGGAGCAATTCCAGTGTGCTGTGGATAAGACAACCCTCACCCCAGGAGCACATTCCCCATTCCCATCCTGTCAATGTCCCTTTTGTAAAACACAGAAGCCTTCTTCAAATCTGACAGCTGCCACCTGCACAAATAATACAGGGATGTAAATTTGTAACTGAATACAAGCCCTGAAAGCCGAAAAGTTTGAAGTCCAAAATAATTCCTGACCTTCTGCCTGAAGGTTCACTAATCACTTTTTAATTTGTAGTTGAGTTCCTCTCTATGTGCTGTCCTTATAGGCTACATTTTCACTTTGGAAGTATCCAGGGAGTGAATGGCCTTACACACCTGATTAACGTATGAGTCAAACTGCTTTCCCAGACATTCAAGGCTTGGTCCATGCTCCACTGAGTTTTCCGAATGGCACTGAGGGGCAAGTAAGTGAAGGAGAAAAAAGCTGCTTTGCAGGAGGAAACTCCTCACAGAGAGAATTATGGGTTACAGAAATTAATAAGATGTGGTCCCTGCCCTCAAAGAAAGCATACTCAGGGGACAATGGCCCAAAATGCAACATGACAGGAGCTGCCACAGAGGCATTTTTAAAATGCTCTGGGAGCACAGAGGATGCCCTTCAGCAGCCAGCAGGCAAGAAATACCTGCTAACTGACTAGCTCAATAAATGTGCAAGGATTCCATGCTGACATCTGAATGCTAATGATGTATTTAAGGCTATCGGAAAAAATCCAGGCCTGGAAAGGTTCCCCACCCCAAAAAGTTAACAAAACTGCTGCTGTGTCTCACCCTCAGATCCTACCCTATTGTTAACCCTGAGGAAAATCGAGATGCTAAAAAGATGCATGGTGGAAAGTGAATAAACTGGCACTTATGAATCCAGAGAAGAATTTTCTTCCTTGGGAAAAACGTTTCTAGTTTAATCCTCACTAGGATGACTATAAAATAAATAAATTGAAGCCAAATAGATATGTTGGGGTCATTCTACTTTGTGTGTCTGTTTTAGCAAATTAGCCAACCTTCTGACCACAGAGGAATGGGAATCTCAAGTGGTCTGAGCTGGGTCAGCCAATATCCTAGAGAGTAAAACGGTTTCAACACTAGATTTTGGTTCAGTGAAGAAATGTCTAATATCAATAAGAAGATAACATAAGTTTAGGAGTATTCATTAAGTTTCTGTTGCCAAGGCAACATTCAAAAACAAATAATAACCAACAATTGATAATAATAACTAGTATCGTCATCAGTCTTCATTCTGCTGTGATTGCAGAAGGTCGCTTTTGCTCTCTTAGGCTCTTTCTTCATATGTGCAATGAAAGGGGTGTGTCTCATGGACCTTTCTAATTTTAGGAATGCTCACCTTTATTCAAGGAGTGCACAGTATTTTATAAACAAACTGAAGGGCTTCATTTCCATGGCATCCTTAAAGGGCAAATGGGCATCACCACCTGCCAACCATGCTGGCTGAGATAACAGAGGAGTGAGTAACTTTCTTTGAAGTTTGTGAAGGTAGACTGGCAGAGCTGAGACATCCGGAATTCGAAGATGCTCATTTATAGGGAACAGCCACCAAAAACACCCCCAAATTGGCACACCTTCAGATATAAGCTGAATGAAAGACTGGCAGCTCATGACTCTGCAAAAGAAATAGGCATCATCAAAAATAGAGGGTGGTGGGAATTTACACTGAGCTACTGTTTCAAACTAGGTACTCTTCTAGGAGCTTCATAGATGGACCTCATTTATTCCTCAGTAATCTTTTCCAGTTAAGTAGTATGAGCTGGATTTTAAGGGGCCAGAACTGAAGATCAGAGGCAAGGTTAGAGAGTTAAAGAGCATCAAGCAGAGAACGATGCTGGGTCAAGGCTGACTTTTCACGGTTCTATGCAGCCATCACATTTTCTATTTCTAGGTGCTTTCACTGGAACTGAGAAGGGGTGCCCCTAATAAACTGGCCAGCCGTCTCCCTGTAGATGGAAATCCAGGTGCTCTGGGGCCACCCTCCATTGATCTGGCAGCCCTACCTCTTCCCCCTCAGGATGGGGAAAACAAAATGTGGGCATTCAGACTCACGTGGGAGAACTGGCTGCAGGAAATAATTCCTGGGTGGTTTGCTATAGGAACCCTATTGTTCCAGAGGGAGGCTCCTATGCCAAAACTCTCCAGGAAGCCACTGCTCTGTGATGCATTTTTCAGCTGTTGAGAGAAAAGAGTGTAGCTCTTGGAATATGTCTTCAACGGCTCTGGAAGCCAGGCCTTAATCCTTGCAATGCAGCAAGAAGCCCACTTCCCTCAGAGGGGCACAATATCTAGAGTCCTTCTTCCAAATGAAAATGTAAAAGCTCCACAGCTTCCCCTTTATAACTCTCAAGACATGTGAACCAGGCAGTGGGGGAGAAGAGGATAGAGAAGCCCAAGGGGTTTCAGACCTGCCCTGCACCCCTTCTCCGTCTTGACCCCGCCCACTTGACCTCTCTACTGCAGTAAATTACAAAGCCCCTAATGTTCTCTATGCCCATCCTCCCTGCCAACCCACCTACCACCACCTACACTTAAGGGCTAAATGCCAAATAACATCCCCCTTCATTGTGGTCTTGCCATGAGAGCTGTCTGGTATGTTTGCCTGAAAAACTGAGGGTTTTCATGGCAATCTGGGCTCCTACTAGAGCTCTCCCTTTGTGGAAGTAGACTTGAAAAGAAGTAGAAGGACCCTCGACTGGAACCTACTTGGAAAGACAGGAGGGGAGAGCAAGGAGGTCCCTGAAATTGCTCAAAGGCACACTCCTGCAAAGCCACCGTGTCCCAGCCTCTCTCCTTCCTTCTGCACAATGTCACTCTGTAATGGGCAGCCTCATCTCACCACGCGAATGCTATTATATGAGGTGAGGAGGGGTGAGGAGTACTTAGAGGAGGTATATCATCCACAGATACAAACAGGTATCCCCATGCATGATGCAAATCTCAGAAACGGTTTCACAGCTCATGACACAACTGAGCACCAAGAAAAATAAAAAATCATTTTCTGGGTTTTGTTTTATTTTCTTATGGTTTGGAATTTAGCAGACCCAGGTACAATCCCTCCCACCTCCGCCAGGTCATAACACTAAGACATCAAGACTAGTGAGTTCTCGGGACCTGCTTCCTGATCAGCAGAACAGGCCACGTGGAATCAAAGGGCTGTGGTAAGAACTTCCCTAGATGGTGTGTTAAAAAAGCCTGGCACAGACTAGTTCACGCAGTGCTGCAGTGTATGGGACGTGCTTTAGGCCTTGAACCCCCCTACGGTGATATTTTAGCACGATGACCTCTATCGGCACCAGGTATGACCTGTCAGCCTCTACATTCTTTCCTGATGGAAGAGTTTTTCAAGTTGAATATGCCATGAAGCCTGTGGAAAACTGTAGTACAGCTATTGGAATCAGATGTAAAGATGGCGTCTTCAGGGTAGAAAAATTAGACCTTTCTAAATTTTATGAAGAAGGTTCCAACAAACGACCTTTTAACGTTGATCAGCATGTTGGAATGGCAGTAGCAGGTTTGTTGGCAGATGCTCGTTCTTTAACAGACACAGCAAGAGAAGAAGTTTCCAACTTTACATCTAACTTCGGCTGTAACACTCCACTGAAACGTCTTGCAGAGTGGCCATGTATGTTCAGGCCCATAGAGTGTATAGTGTTAGACCTTGTGGATGCAGCTCATGTTAGGGTCTTATAGGGTGATGATGGTGCACAACGCTACATGATTGATCCATTGGGTGTTTCATATGGTTATTGGGACTGTGCCATTGGTAAAGCCAGGCCAGACACGAAGACAGAAATCGAAGAGCTTCAGATGAAAGAAATGACCTGCCATGATGTTAAGGAAGTTGCAAAAATAATTTACATAGCACATGATGAAGTTAAAGATAAAGCGTTTGAACTAGAGCTCAGCTGGGTTGGTGAATTAACCAAAGGAAGACGTGAAATTGTTCCAAAAGATATAAGGGAAGAAGCAGAGAAATATGTTAAGGAATCTTTGAAGGAAGGAGATAAATCTGTTGATGATAATATGTAACATTTACATCTGTTTCCGTTTTAAATTTCTACTATAGTCCCATGTAAACTATTTAGCCTTGTGCATTATTATATACCCAATACCAATCTTCACTAAGTTGTTTTAGGGGGAAAAAAAGCCTGGTATATAGCAGGTGTGCTAATGTCCCCTCCCACCCAGCCCTCACTGGGGGGGTGGGGGGGGGTGAACAGAGAGGAGAAAGGGGTAGATTCCTGGGAATAGGACAGGAGCCGTGAGAAATATCCTCTCCTATCATATTCTAAGTACTGCTGAGAGCAGAACTGTGTATGTGGGCTCCTACTTGTCCATCAAGATGACAGAATAGGTCTTGGAGAATTAATTATTCAACAAATGCACCCTTCACAAATCCCATCCAAATGAATGGTTTGATGCCTTTCAGTACACTTACTATACAAAACACTGAAAGAGCAGTACACTTCAAAAGGCTCACAAAAACCCAGGCCTGGGTTTGGCAGGAGTTCCTCAGCCACTGGGTTTTTCTGTGTGTGGTTTATAATAACATGCAGACTCGATGCCAAATCCTAATCTATTAAGGGACTGCCAATTAGCAGGGGGCTTAGAGCTGCAGGTTTGAGAACTGGGGATGGGGTCTAATTAGGCTTGCAAATCACTTTCTCTCCATCACCCCTCTCAATCGGACACAAGGTATAGTGGCCCATTGTTCTGAATATATATTCTTTCTGTGTTCCTTATGCCCACTTTTTTTTTTTTTTTTACTCGCTTGTTTGTTTGTTTGTTTGTAGGTCTCAGGCCAGGCCTAAAAGCTAGTGCTTATCTTCATGTCTGCTTTAAGGGCAGAACTGGGGATTGAACAAGATTATTCCCTGGACATTGGTTCTCAGATTTTGCCAATCATCAGGGACACTTATAAAAGATTCCAGGCCCTGCCCTGACCTACTCAATTCCTCAATCAGATTTTAAGGGAGATAAAGGAACTGAGAATTCTAATTTTTCACAAAAACTGCAGATGAGTCTATCCCAAGGTGATTTGGGAATCACTGTTCTAAGGAGTGAATACTATTTCATTTTTTAATGGATTGGCTAATTTTAAAAGTTGAGGTGTAATGTTCATAGAATGCAATTTGCATATGCACGCACCTATAACACAGTTTTAAACTACATTAAATATTTACTGAGGTCATACTGTGTGCTGGGGATGGGAAACACAGAGATGAGCAGCAAAACAGCGTTCCTGCCCTCAAAGAGCCCTGGGTTTAGTGGGGCCCAGTAAAATCCCAATAGCAAAACTGGCTTCCCTGCAGGGATCCTGTGTGAAGTGAACTCAAACCTGCAGTTCTCATCTCACTTTCTCTTCTGCTTAGCTGTAAATCTGGCTTTCCGATATCTTTGCCAGGACAGCCCCAAGAAAGAAAAGGAATGATTTCAGATGCCAAACATCAGAGGCCTATCTTAAAAGGGGAAAAAAGCCTGAGAAACATATGGTTTCAAGATATAGAAGAAATGTGTGCCTTAAGACTGCCTGGTCTAAAAGAAACCCAGTGGTGAAGAGAATTGGGAGGCCCTCTGTGAAGCAGAAAGAGCACTGGGCTGGGTCTCAGGACCCCAAGGTTGGATTCTTTTGCGACTTTAGAAAGTCCCTTTTCCTCTCTGAGCCTCCATATCTATTAAAAGAGAGAAGGCTGGACTTGTTGGTCATATCCCAAAGCATTTCTTCCTGGAGCCTTCATTAAAGCTCACTGTTTAGTTCTGACAGTGTGGAGAACCAGGTTCTCCAGAACACTCTTTAAGAAAAGCTGACTAAATGAACTCTAAACAGTGCTAAAATTGTTCTGTGTTTGTGGCTTTCAAATAAGGCTGATTACCTTGGTGGCAGGCACAATGTTTTATATTTTCCTCCTCACAGCAGATACTCAAAATGTGAAGACGTCTGAGGCAGGGAATGTCTTAGAAAGATTGCTGTGCCGTGTGGAAGAGAGACTGGAGTAGAGGAGCTTTAGTTAGCTGGCTGCCTGCTAACTGAGGTGTGACCAAATCACCTTCCCAAGGAAAAGGCTTCAGCATTTTCAGACACATCCCCATCAACCCTGAATAAGATGTATTAAGGCCTCTCACAGCCATGACGCCATGCCAGGTCCTGGACAGCGCAACTCAAATAAACACTGCCTGCTCTCCAGGAGCGTCTGTGACTGTCTCCCTCTTTCCTTCAAACATCTCTCTGAAACTGATTGCTATAGTCTCCCTATTCAGACTCTCTCCGGTTATCTTAACACACAGGACTATTCAGTATCGTATCTAGGTCTGGAATAGAAATAAACAGCTAGAGGAGGTCGGTCTGTCTGTTAGAAACTGAAGTATAATGGCAAACAGCATGGTGTAGCTCCAGTGTGTGAATTTTGGAGCCAGACACACCTGGGCTCTAGTCTCTATCTTAAACAAGTCAACTAGCTTGGTTAGTTGGTTAATAACAGTAAGAAAAGGAGGAATAAGTGAGCAATAAGAATGTGTGAAGATGCTTCAAACAATGCCTGGCATTCAGAAAGTGCTCCTAAATGTTAATTTTATGGATATGGCATGGTTGCCTCCAGTAGGAAGGAGAAAGACTAGTGTAATCTTGTCTATTTCACATACAGTTACTGAATAAGTATTATGAAAGTCACAAAGCCTTTTTAGCTTTTGGATGAGACTTGAGGGAATGGTTGACAATATGGAAAAAGCACAGCCTTTGGGGTCAAAGAGATATGGTTTGAGACTTGGATCTACCTCTTTAAAGTCTAGTAACGTCAGGCAAGCTGCTGATATGTCTAGGACATCTGTAAAAAGGGGTTACTATGACCAACCTTGAAGAGTTACTGTGAAGTTTAGAGATAGACGGAAGCCACTGGTATTGGTCATGATCCTCCTTACAAAATACTTTAGAAGGAAGACAGATGATGAGAGGAGCCCTTTGTTCCTGTGTGAGAGTTTTTCCCTTCCTTTAATGTGGATAAGGGCAACCGTATATTTGAGTTTTTAAAATACCATTATCTTTTCAACGTTTGATTTTTCCAGCTAAAGGAAAATAACTGGGGATTTTCTTAGCACTTTCTGCTGGTTTGAATGGAATGTCCCATAGACCCTGGTCCACTGCATACTAACAGCCAGTCTCCACAAGCAGTTAGCAGCCAAAGCAAGGGCAAAGCAACTGGATGAGGAGTTAAACGTTGGAACAAGATCTCCGACTAGTACAAGTAGATCAGTATTAAGATTTAACTAAAGATAACAAAAATGTCCCACAGTAGTATTTGTTCACTCTTGCTTCCATCCATTTTTTCCCAATAAAAATTTATTAAGTACCTACAGTGAACAAAGCACAGACTTAAGAGCAATGGAGGGTACACAGCAAAGTTCAAATGCTTTATTTTTTACTGCATGTGAGGAAATTTAGAAAAGGAGTAGTGATTTATCCAGGTTCTCAGCAGAAAAGGAATACAGGGGCCATGTACTGCTTGAAGAACCATGGACTGGCTGGCTACATTAGCTGGTTATTATAATACTGGTTGTAGCCTTCCATGGGTCTACTGGAGTGTGTGCATGTGTGTGTAGTTTGCACAGTCACTTACCTAAGAAAAAGAAAAGCAAAATCTGAAAGAAGGAATCTACCAAAAAAATGACAGAGAAACAGACAAATCAGTAAGCACTTTCGAATATCTGATGGGTTTTGCTAAGAAATGTGGCCTGATTATAGCCAATACATCATAGCATTCTTTAGAACTTTCAAATAAGAATGCAACAATCTGTGCAACAGGCTTCAATGCTTTATAGGAATAAAAAGTTCCAGCTAAGCTGGTATGCTGTACTTAATCTGGTTTTTAAACAGCATCATGATACAGCCTTCAAGCAGTCAAAAATCAGTTAAATTTAGCAGTTAATAATTAGTAAACACTGTCCCATACTAATCAAATCAAGATCAAGGAAGAAATTTTGCATCAGGTATTTTTAATTCACAAGTAGAAAACAGGTTATGAAGAAAATGCTCCATTCTGGAATCAGCTAGGCCTTAATTCAAATCTCAAGCTACTCGGCTTGGACCTCAATTTCCTGACATAAGGCAACAGTACCTAACCCACAGTGTAGTTTTGATTTGAGGAGGGACAGCAAGGGAAAGGAAGTGAAAGAGAAACCCATGTGTTATTAAAGGGAGATACTTAGTCCTGAATAATGGTAAAGCATGATTTATATTATTTACATGAAAGATAAAATAATTTAACTTACAGAGACTGTTAGCAACATAGAAAATCGAATGTCCATATACTCAAATGACTGAAAGGAAATACACCAAAATGTTTGGGTAGTGAGATTTTTGGTCACTTCCTTCCAACTTTTCCAAATTTGGGGTGAAGCTTTTGAAACCTTAATCATGGAAAACAAATTTAGCTTTTAGAAAAAGGCATTTAAGAATTTATGCTAGAGCCAAAAATGACTTGGATTTTGTTGTTGTTGTTCAATTCTTGCTGAGCAACTTCTATGCACCAGAGACCAGATAGTGTCTCTGGATCAGAACTCACTGTCAGGACTCTACATAAGCCTAACTTAGTATCCATACCATGCCAGATACACAAAGAAATACAGTATTTTCTCCAGACTTAAACAATTACTCAAATACTCTAATTGAAAGAGAGAAAAAGTTGTGTGTGTAGCCCATAAATGCATGAGAAATTTTTCTTCTATATGTAGTTATTCAATAAACCAATCAGCCATTATAGCTTCTATGATTAGGTACAGAGGTCAAAAATCCCTTCTGCAATGTGAATCCAAAGAGTGGAAAAAGTCAATCTTGGATACCATGACAACATCTGGCTAATGTCAGGCCATCAGCTTGTAGATTCAAGGCCTTGGCACCTCTGAATTCAACCATGTTTTCATGTGCTGATCAAGCTTATGTTGCTAAAACTACCATGTAGGACACAATAATAGTTAAATAGCATATAAATACTGCAACAAGACAGAGACCAAGTAAATTTGGATTCTTGATTCTTGGAAAACATGCAGCATGAGCAACATGATTGAGTAATATTTGGGGAATCTAGCAAACATCTAAGATCACTAATTTATGAAAAGTTGTCCCTTCTTGCCCCACATCTCTAAACCCTATGTGTCCCAGAGGAATTGTTGTCACAAATGTGTGGTTTAGAAGACCCCGAGCCACTCTTCTTCCATGGAGGCAGCACCCAGCCAATCCAGGTCCTCAGCCTAAGTTCTGCTGTCAATGGTTCTGCCAAACCCAGCCTTTTCCTCCCGTACTTGCTGTTGTTCTATTCCCCACCCCACATCCCTGCCAATCGTACAAAGCAGGCCTTGTTTGCGTCCTGAAAGTTGGCTTAATAGTCAAAGTTTAGATATGTAAATATGAAAATCAGAATTTGCCAGAATTTAAATTAGTTCCTTTTCCTTGAGTTTCATATTTGAGTCTTCTGCATGTTGATTGCCCCTATCTCACCAAACTTTTATTTGCTGTCCTCTGTCTGTGGTCAGTCTGCTACTGTTTGGAGAATCTATGAAGAGCATCAGTTGTTTCACTTCAGTGCAGGTCAAATTTAAAAACCAATTTGGGTGGTTAGGGAAGAGGTTCACACAATGGGAAGTATATACTAAGGCACTGTGTTCTTCACTTAAAATCCTTAAGTGTGGGTTCACTAGATTTTGAGTTCCTTGAGTAGATACTGTGTCTTTTTAATGTCTTAACTATATCAATTTCTTATATAGCAGGTGCTCAATAAGCCTTGCCCTATTAAGTAGGTGAATGAATGAATTATGACTGTAGTTGGTTTGGGTCTTGAAAGAAAATCACTGGTCTTCATTGAAGTCAGGTATCTCTACTAGAATGGTATCATTTCCTTCATGGATCATTTCCTTCTCTGCTCAAACACACATAATGTTGTCAGGTCTATATTTTATAGGCAAGTTGATTAAACTGATAATGGAAAGATGATAGCTTCTGAAGCCAACTTTCAAAGGTTTTGAAATAAACTCACACTGTATGGAGGAACTTGATACTTCCTTCATTGATCTCATAGTCCCTTCTCTTCATCAAGTCCCAGGGTGCTTTTCCAGTTCCACATTGCTCTGTGCTAAGACCAAAGCCCAGTTTCATGCCTCAAAAGGCCCTTTGTTTGGGCTCTCTTTCCAAAAATCAGCGTATCCCGAGCTTGAACCCCAGTGCTTTTGAGAGCTCCAATGCCTTGGCTTTGCCAGCAGGTTTGTGGTTCCTTAACAACTTTCAAAAACCTCAATGTGAGGGCATGTCTATAGCTAAGAAACTCTTTTCATGGGAGGGGGGAGAGGGAGTATTATTTTAAGAGTTGCACAAACAACTTCAAATTGACTCTTTAGTATTTAATTGCTACCAGAAGACTGAGAACTTCTTGTTCTCTTGTATTTAATTAAGATGATAGTTTTAATCAACTTTAAACGATATTGGTTAATATGCTCTGCTCAATCTCTCAGGCAGGTTTTGCCTCAGAACACTGGAATGCATTAAAGACAAATTTCCAACATGTTCCCTCCCAATTGGAAAACACCTTCAGCAAGTTCAGATGGAAAGGTAACTATATATGGGCAGCTGCCATATGATTCTCTGGAAGGACTCCAAAGTTCCTTTGCAAAGATCAGATAAACTGTGTCTAATCCATACTTTGTATATTACACATGCTATAAATCCAGGTAGCATTCTCTCATACACTTATTTGTTTCAAAGCTTGCCAATTCTCTATAAAAGATAGTTTCCCTTAAGGGGTAGGGTATATTGAGGCTTAAGGGCCTACCATTTGCCAGACATCTTCCAATTGAATTTTGGGACAACCTGTAAAATAGAACGATCGTCCCCATTTTACAAATGACAGTACTGAAATTCAGAGAGATTACAATGCTCCCTTCAGTTTGTAAAGCTGGCAAATGGTGGGGCCAAGATTTGAACCCAGAACAGTCTGATCCCAAAACACATCCTCCTCCTAATGCACAGCACTGCCTCATAAGTTTAAAACTTTGCAACTCTGAGTTAAAATTTGGGAAACTTGTGATGGTGAATCTCTTCATCTCCTCCTCATCAACACTGAGACAGGATTCAGCAATGCAACATGTTTAAGACTTCTAATTATCAATCACTGTCCTAATGCTCAACTGTAGATCTCAAAGATCATCTAAGTCAACTGCGTCATTATTTAGATAGAGAAATTTAGGCTAATGGAGTAAAAGTGACTTGTTTAAGGTCACTAACTAGTGCCAGAGCTGAAATGACTTGTGCTCAGAAGACGAAAGTACTCTGGGGTTGGAGGAGTGAGGGAATGGGGGGAGAAGAAATCAGCCTTGAGAATGGGTGCCTTTTCCCATAGGCTGAGCAGGGGGAGACACTTTAGAAGAGGAAAGAGTCTAAGAAAAGGACAGAGGCAGGCATCTGGGTGGTGTTTCCAGAAAACAATGACATCAATATGGAGAATATCTGTGCATTCAAAAAAGATTGAAAGGAACCACAAATCTTTAACAGTAGATACCTGGGGGGAGTGGAGGGGGAGATTTAGAGGAATGGTGAGTACTGGTTATTTCCTTTTAACATAATCATATTTTTGAAAATTTTTAACAATAAGAATATATTACTGTGCTTTGGGATGCTATGTTAAGGTCTAAAAGGCTCTGTAGATTACTAATACATATGGTCAATATCTCATTTACAGGATAAACAAATCCATAGTGTAAAGGTCTGCTTTGAAATACAGTACTTACTGGATCTGAACTTGAACCGGCACAAGGTAGAGTTGTATTTCTTCTGGATTTTGCCCTATTTCTAAGACAGCTGGCTTCACTGGGCCTACTTTTCCCATCTGTAAAATGGGGGTGGGGAGAGGAACACTCCTGAAGCCACCTACGACTCCTCCCCCTCCCACATTCTAAGGTTGTTCTGAAGGATGGTCACCAATGCTGGTCGGAGCACAGGTGAGGAACCACTCTGCTGAAGGGAATGCCTCAGGGCATGTCAGGAATGTGGTGACACATGGGAGAGCTGGTATAATTTACCGACTACA
>JAQZBX010025781.1:10478-29438 GCA_029593785.1 Cabassous unicinctus | reverse complement strand
GGAGTGACTGATCACGGGCTCCGGTTTACTTTGCGGAGTGACGAAGTTGTTCTAGACTAGACAGGGGCTAAATAGTTGCACAACTTTGTGAATACATTAAAAACACTGAACTGTACACCTTAAAAGAGCAAATTTTATGATATGTGAATTATATCTCAATTAAACGAGAACTAACAACCGCAAGCCAGATTCTCCCCCCCCCAGTTTGCCTCCGAGAAGTTCAAGGAGACCCGAGCGCTGTGGCCCCGCCCCTGCCCCGGGCTTCGGCTCTGGGGCGCCCCCTGGCGCCCGGCACGCAGGCGCCTTTCCACAGCTGGAGGAAGAGAGGCCTCGGGGCCACGCCGCCGACTGCTGCCCCTCCCCGCGCGCGGCGGGGAGCCCGGGGGGCCACGAGGGGCGCTCGCGCCACGAGGGCCGCTTAGCGCGCGCGGCCGCCGGGGCCCAGCCCTGGCGCGGAGACCGTGGTGGGTGGCGGGTCTGGGCCGCGCTTCCCCCCTTACGGCTGTTCCCCACCCAGTCATCCCGGAGCCGGAGGCCGGGGGCTTAGGGGCTTTTAGGTCAGCGGAGCCCCGGGGGGGCGGTCGCCCATCGTCGTCCGAGGGGCATCCCCGGCCCTCCCCGTCGAGCCAGCTCCCCGCCCCGCGGAGCCCGCGCGGCGCACCCCGCGTCTCCGGGGCTGGTGGCCTCGTTCCCCTGGGGCCTGCGAAGCTGCCGCCGAGGAGGAGAGACAAAGGCTCGCTAGGCCCCCGAGCGGGCAGCGGGGCGCGCAGACTCCCTGCCGAGCGCCGCGCGGTAGCTCTCCAAGTCCTGCGGGCTGGAAGGTCTCTGTTAAAACCGCAGACGGTGCGTGAGGGAGCCCGGCAGTGTCCCGATAGAACCTTACACATGGGCATTTGAATTTCATATGTTTTACGTTCACTAAATATTCTTCTGTTGAATTTTTCCAGCATTTACAAATATAAAAACCACAGTGCTGTACACTTGGGATGGGGTGCCCCTTCACCTTTTAGTTTTCAAGGACATGTGGCCTAAAGGATTCCAGGAAAGGCTCTACAGACACAAAACTCAGAACACGGCGGCGATTCGTGGCAGGGGTGCGACTGACGGTCTCTGGTTCCGCCGCTTTCCCACTCTAGCGTCACAAAATGGTTGTGCAGTTTCCTATGAAAGGGAACTCACCACCTGAGGATGAACCTATTTCGTCTTTACAAATTATTTCAATAATTCCATTTTATCTTATTTTTACTTTTTATTTTGAAACACTTTCAAACTTACAGGACAGTTACAAACCTTATTACAAAACCCATACAGAGAACTCCAGCATACCCGTCACCCACACACACCGACTACCAACTTTTAACACTTGCCACATTTGCAGGCTCTTTCTTTTCTTTCTCTTCTTCCCTCCCTCCCTTCTTCATCCCTCCTTTTCTCCCCTTCCCTCCGTTCCCCTCCTCTCCACTTCTTTTCCCTTCCTTCCTTCCACCATCCATCCATCTAATTCCATTTTATTTCATTTAATTTATTGTAGGAAAACCTGTTGTTTTTCCAAATCTTCATTGTGGTGACGTATATACAACATGAAATTTCCCATTTTAAGGAGTTTCATGTGTGGGAAGCGGGAGTGGCTCAGTCGATAGAGCCCCCGTTTACCATGTGTGAGGCCCCCGACCCGGGGCCTCCTTGTGAGGGCAGGACAGCCCGCCCCGAGCGGTGGGCTGATGCAGCGGGACCTCACAGCAAGGGGGAGATAAGCAGACACGGAGAAGACACGCAGCGAATGGACACAGCAGCACAAGCAGCAACGGGGGGATAAATAAATAAATAAATAAATCTTAAAAAAAAAAAAAAGTTTCATGTGTACAATTGTGATATTAATTGTGCTACCATCACCACCATCCATTACCAAAACGTTTTCATCATCCCGAACAGAAACTCTGTACCCATTAAGCAGTGACTCCCCATTTCTTCCCCAGCCCCTGGCAACCTGAAATCTGCTTCCTGTCTCTTATGTATTTGCTAATTCTAGTTATTTCATGTAAGTGGAATCATACATCTGGCCTTTTATTTGTGGTTTATTTCACTTAACAGGATGTCTTCAAAGTTCATCCGTGTTGTAGCATGGATCAGAACTGCATTCTGTCTGTGGCTGAGTGCTGTCCCACTGTATGTCTATACCACATTGTCTTTAACCACTCATCAGGTGGTGGACACTTGGGTTGCTGCCACCTTTTGGCTGTGGTGAATATTGCTACTATGATCATCGGTGTGCAAATATCTGTTCGAGTCCCTGTTTTCAATTCTTTTGAGGATATACCTAGAAGTGGGATTGCCAGATCATATGGTAATCTATGTTTAACTTTCTGAGGAACCGCCAAACTGCGTTCCACAGTGGCTGCACCATTTTATATTCCCACCAGCAATGTACAAAGATTCCTAGTTCTCCTTACCCTCTTGAACACTTATTTCCTAATTTTTAAGTAACAGCCATCCTAGTGGGTGTGAAGTGGCATTCCTTTGAGGTTTTGATTTGCATTTCCTTAATGGCCAGTGTTATTGAGCATCTGTTCATATGCTTATTGTAGCAGTTTGTTATTGTTTATGAATTCCAAAAATAGATATTGGATTGTTTGCAAACTGGTCTGTTCCTCTGGGCATGTTAGATTTTATTGGATTCAGAGGTTCCACTCTTAGTGATTAAATTATGATTAAGGCTTTGATTGGGGCATGTCAGTAGGATGTTGAGTCCCTGCCCTCTTGGTGGGCAGGAACTTACAGAGAAAATGACATGGCAGAGGAGACAGTTGTGGAGTTTTAATCTGGAGCCCCAGGAAGGAAATACACAGAGAAGCAGATACGTGAGGAAAGAGAGAGGCCCGGGAAAGAGAGATGAGCTGTTCGCCTGATAGTCTACAGCTGGCCTTGTGGCAGAAGCACAGCAGCTGAGCCCGGAGAGAAATGAGCCCCAGGAGAGGAGACTTATCCCAGCCTATAGCAGATATTGGAAGAAGCTGGGACCATGGAGCCTTAAGAGGAAGAAGCAGCCTGAACCCTTGCAGAGGTCAGCAACCATCTTGCTCTAACGTGTGGCAACAGACTTTGGTGAGGGAAGTAACTTACGCTTTATGGCCTTGTGACTGTCAGCTTCTACCCCAAATAAATACCCAACAGATTTCTGGTACTTTGCATTAGTGCCCCTTTGGCTAATACACTTATTAGTGTATTACACTATTATATACTCATCGATTTGCATATCTTCTTTGAAGAAATGTCTATTCAAATTCTTGGCCCATTTTTAAATTGGATTGTATTTTTGTAATTCTGGATATTAAGCCTTTATCAGATTATAGGATTTCCAAATATTTTCTCCCATCCCATTCTTTATTTAGGTCTTCTTTTCACTTTCTTGACAATGTCCTTTGATGTGCAAAAATTTTAAATTTTGATGACATCCCGTTTATCATTTTCTTCTTTTGTTGCTCATGCTTTTGGCACCAGACCTAAGAATCCACTGAGATCTTCAAGACTAAGCATACAGAGTCCTGCCGATTTCCCCCTAAGTGCTGAGTTTTGTGGTTTTAGCTCTTAGACACTCTATTTTTCTTTATTTACCCCCCTTCCCCCAGATGGTCCTCTCGTCTGTCTGCTCATTGTTTGCTCGCCTTCTCCGGGAGGCACCGGAACCCAACCCGGGACCTCCCACGTGAGAGAGGTGAGAGAGGAATGCCCGACGGGCTGAGCCTGCTCCCCGCGGGCTGCGGCGCCTGCTGGCTTGTGGCCTCTGCTTGCTGTGGCGAGGGTGGCGTCTAGCTCTGGTTGCTGCTGGAGGTGGCGTCCGCTCGTCTTTGTTTAGGAGGCACCGGACTGGAATCTGGGAACTCCCATGTGGTAGGCGGGCGCCCAAGTGGTTGAGCCACATCTGCCTCCCTGTTGATCCATTTTGAGTTAATTTTGTACATGGTGTGAGGTGAAAACCTATTTCTTTTGCATCAAGTCTTCCGTCTTGCAGCTTCCAATTTCCATCACTTTCTCTGTGACAAAGCTGGTTAAAGAGCTGAGCCACAGCCTGAGCTCAGGACTTAACACCAGCTGCAGGCACCGCACTCGGCCCTGGAACAGCACCTGCCGCTCCCTCCCGCCCCCTGCTGACGTGCGGATACTCACGACTGCTGTGTTACCCTTGGTCTTTGGGGTTTGCAGAGTGAGTCTGAGGGCAGGATTTAGACCAGCACGAGCCCGTAGAAATATAATGCAAGCCACCTATGGAACTCTAATTTTTCTAGTAGCCACATTTAAAAAGCATGAAAAGAAACAGGTGAAATTAATATATTTTATTTAATCCAAGCCATACATACAAAATAGTATTTCACCATGTAAGCAGTGTGCTCTTAGTGTGCTCTTGTCATTCTTTTGTATACCAGGTCTTGGAAGCCACATGGTATCACACATACCTGTTTTAGACTAGTTGCCTTTCAAGGCTAGCCACGTGTAGCGAGGAAACATCCCAGTGGACAGTGGAGCTTTAGACTGGATGAAACAGGCTGTGGGGAAAAGCACCTGCGTGGGATTCCACAAATGAGGCAGAGCCGCTCCGCTCAGCCCGGGAGCCTGGGCTGAGTTAGGCTGTATGAGGACAGCCGGCGTGCCCACTGCCAGCTGATGCGCCTGCCCACCACAGCCCACCGCCCGGCAGCCCCCTAACTCCAGTCTTCCTGGGGCAGATTGGAGACGAGCAGAATGAGCTCGATTCCTAACGTGGGTGCGTGACGACGTCGCCTACACCTGAGTTAAGCGTGAGCCTGAAGGGGCCTGTCGGTGATGCAGACATGGTGGGTTGTTTCTTGGGGATGGGGCAAGTTGTAAATTCTAGAACAGGAGGGTTAGCGATAGGGACCCAGTAGGGACCCAAGGTTGGTGGCAGGGCACTTCCCCTAACTTCCCTGCTGGGGGAGGGTTGGGTGGGGAAATACAACCCAAGGGAAAGTGTAGCAGGGGCCTAGAGCTCAAAATACAGGGAGAGGAACCTTAGTTTCTAGGCAGGGGAAAACGGGTTTCATCATTTCAGGCTTTTGGTCGGTGAACTTTTTTGACTCCTCCTTCAGGGGCCAAGGAGAGGTTTTTCCCTTTCGGTTCCCACCACGCCTCCTGCCCCCATACGCATACGTGTACTCCGAGATCTGCTCCTGGGAGGGGCTTTAGGCAAACTCCCCCCCAGCACCTGAGGGGCCCCCAACCTGGGCTGCTACTTCTGGGAACGTATGCCTTTGATTAGGAACATCTGAGCTTGGGGTTCCTGACCCCCTCAGAGAGAGCGGCGAGGGCAGAGGCGCACAGAGCAGCCTCTTCCCCAAATTTAAACATTGGTTTTCCTGGTTGAGACTCTTCCCCGGGCCCCAACCACTTCCGTTTCTGTGGAGACGTTTTGGCTGTGCGTCTGTCTGCCTCTGCCATTTGAGCCAGGCCCAGGGCTCCTCAGAGGCGCTCCCAGACGGGCTCGCAGACACAGGAGCGGTGGCCCTGCACTCAGGGAGGAAAACTGGGGCGGGGTGCACACAAGCAGGGATAGACCTCGATCACCAGGGTCAACTGGGGGGGAAAACACCAAACTCCAGCGACTGAACTCACGGCAGGAATGCAGGGGCCTGTGGCTCGGTGCTGGGAGAGAGCTTCAGAGGGAAAGGCAGTTACACAGACACCACAGGAGGTCGGAAAGACAGCCAGGTGGGCTCCAGCCCCATTTATTACAAAACAAGGATTATTAATTTGGTACAGAAAGGGTCCCTGATGGCCCCAGTATACCTGCACTGCCCCCAATTCCCCAGATTCCTCCCCTCAGGCCTCTCGGTAAGGAGGGGCTCTCAGAGGCGAAGGTCCCCAGCCAGGAGGGCGCTGTACCGGGCAGGTGTGAGGGGCAGGTAGGCACCCACGGCCTGGTCCAGGATGTAGAGAGGGTCAGGCAGTGAGCTCGGGTCAAAGCCCTCATTTGCCATCCGAACCTTCTGTTGTTTAAAGGTCTCTGTTGTGGCCAAGGACTCCTGGGGACAGGGAGATGGGGGTCAAAGGGTATTGAAGGAAGAATTATTCTGCCCAGCTAGGCATGAAGGGTGAGTTGCCTGAATTTTGTTGAGGGTCAGGTCTGGGGAGGGGGGTACTAGGCCAGGGTTTAGGGGAGGAGGTGACAGGAGGAGAAAGAGCTGGATTTGGAGATGGAGGGAGTACTGAGAATGGGGGGCTCAAAAGGCTGTGTCTGGGGAGGACTATTCTTTCTCTTCACAGAGTGTCCTATGTGGGGGTCCTTCTGAGGAGTTTGGGAGCCATGGGGGGTGGGGGCAGAAGTGGCCGGTTACCTGGAGCCTTAGGAATCGAGGCCGGGCATAAGGCGGCAAGTTCTCAGACACGTGGCTGTAGAACTGCACAAGATCCAAAGAGCAGGGGGGCCGCAGAACCAGGGCTGCCATCCCGGCCCGCCCTTCGTGCCCTGGGGGGTGCAGGAGGCCAGGTGAGCCATTCCGTGGCCAACCGACACGATGCCCTCATGCTCCCCGCGTCCGAGTACTATCAATTCCAGGGGTGGGCTGGCTGCTTCCCCCACCTCCCACGCCTGCGCACCTGGCACAGTGACTCCATACACGTTCACCTCCTGAAGAAAGTCCAGGGCCTCCAGGACCTCAGCCACCTCGGTTGTGGCCACGTTCTCCCCCTTCCATCTGCCAGGGAGCAGAGATCCACAAGTGTAAGTCCGGGGTCAGGGTCTTAGCAGCTCAGTGGGGAGAAAGGTCCAGGGTAAGGTCGGAGTACCAGGCCATGGAAGGGGCTACGGGTTTGGGCCGTCTGAGAACGCTGGATTTGATGAGGAGCTGGGGGTCGGGAGTTGAGGTTAAGGGGTTTAGGCCACAGAGATCCGGTATCAAGGACACAGATACCTGAAGGTGTCTCCAGTACGGTCGTGGAAACGAAGAAAGCCTTGGTCATCACACACCAGCAGGTCCCCAGTGTTGAAGAAAACATCCCCGGGCTGGAAGACCTCCTTCAGCAGCTTCCCCTGGGCCAGCTCTGGGCCCCCCGCATAACCCAGGAATGGAGACTGCTCACTCACCGGGGCCACCAGCAGCCCTGGCTCACCTGGCAGAGGCACTGGAATCAGGGGGGGCTGCCCACCTTGACCAGAGCCTCCTGCCCCACCCCCGATTCTCCAATTCCAGTGCTCCTGCCAGCTTCACCACCCCCCACCCACGCCACCTGAGCACGAACCAGGAGAAGTGGCCACACAGTGGCCCCGGGCGTTCCGAATCGGCTCCCCTGTGGTGACATCATAGCGAATCAGAGAGAAGGGGAAGACGTGCTGGGGGGAAACCGAGGCACTAGGTCACTTCAGTTGGTGTGGGCAGCCGCCCTCCCCGGCCTCCCGGCCTTCCGTGGGCTCTCCTGGCTTCCTCCCTGCCCCTCACCTTGTAAAGCCAGGAAGCGCGCCCCACAGCGCCCCGCTCGCCTGTGTAGTTGAAAGTGGCCACGTTTCCCTCTGTCATTCCGTATGTCTCCAGCACCTGCAGGGGCCCAAAGCGCCGCACAAAACGCTCCCAGGTGTCTGGGCGCAGCCCGCTGCCCACTGCCAGCCGGATCTTATGGCCACGTTCTGCCTCGTTCTGCGACGAGTGGGGAGAGGAGCAGGAGCTTCAACTCCAGGACTCCCTCCGGCTCCCTCCCAGCGTAACCTTTCCGGTGCCCCCCGCCAGACGCCTTCCACCGCCCTGCCGTTTTCTTCTGGCTTCCTCCTCCCCTCCTCTCCCTCCAGCTCTCAGGGTGGGCTCTGTCTGTGCCTCCCGTCTACTGTCCTGCTCCCGTGACCCAGCTTCCCGCCTCGGCGCCTCTGCCCAGGGTCCCTACCCACGCACTGGGGGCTGGTTGACGAGGTATCGGCACAGCTCCCCGATGTACTGGAACACCGTCACCCTGTGCTGCTGGCAGTCCTCCCAGAACTGACCAGCTGAGAACTTGGACTTCAACACCACTGTGGCCCCTGTCAGAAATGGGGAGAGAGGGGAGGAAGGATGGAGGTGAGGTTAAGGGCTGAGGGGGAGGCCCAATCCCCTCTTCCCAGACAGTAGCCTCCATGGTAGTGCAGTTGCCTGAGAGGAACCTGCCGTGAAATTCACACTCAGCAGGCCAAGGGGTCCCCCTGTGCCTTTGAGAGGCTAATGCCCTCTCCCTACTCCGGAACCCCACACAGTCCATCCTCTGTATGTGCCCCACCCAAGTCCCAGTCCTCTTCCCGGACTGACACAACCCTTCCCTCCCCCTGACCTGACAGTCCTTCCTCCCCCTGACAGTTCTGTGAACTGTGTGGCCTCCTCGTTGCTCAGTCTGTAGGTCTGTGTCCTATCGGGTACACAGGTAGCTCCTCCCTGTGGACTCTACCTCGAAGGGCTCGGGAAGTAGCCCCAGGTAAGCTACCGTGGGAGGACTGAGCAGGGGTGGGGTGTGGTGGGGAAGACTGACCAATGCCCAGGCAGCCCATGATGCCCAGCAGGGAGCCAGACATGTGGTACAGCGGGAGAGCGAGGTAGATGACATCCTGCTGGTGGACGCCACACAGCTGGTAGAACCCTTGGCATTGCAGGACCTTCAGATGGCTGATCCGAGCAGCCTTGGGGAGGCCTGTGGGTGGGAGGAGGGAGATCTGGGGAGGGTCTCAGCTCCAAGTCCCACCTCCCTCTTTGTCCCCTGCTGGGTTTCCCACAGTGGCAGAAGCTGAGAAGGAGGAAGGCCGGGATCTCCTGCAAATGTGAATGGTTTGAGGGAGGTGGAGAAATGGAGGAGAGGGTGTGGGTGGGGGGCTGGAGAAAGGATGTGGACGCTGGCATCAACAAACTCCGGGGATTTTGGAGGGTTGGTCTGGGAGCTGAGGAGGTCACAGTTCCTGTTCTCAGTTCCCAGACTCCTGCTTCCTTTGTCTCAGTTTCTGGGTGGTCAGTTTGGGGGTGTCCAGCCCTCACCTGTGGTGCCAGAGGTGAAGATGTACAGGCACGTGTCCATTATGTTCTGGGGGGCTGACAGGTACCCCGGCACTGGCCCATCCACTTCGGCCTGGGCCTCGGCCAGCAAGTCGCCCAGCCCGGCGGGATGGGTTTCAGGGCCCGCGGCCCACAGGCGGAGCCCCATGGCTCTCAGGGCGGGCAGGTCGGGCTCCAGGGACTGCAAGAACTCTGTGCGGTGGGAAAGCTCAGCTCCCGCTCCCAGGCGGGCTTCCCTACCCCTCAGCCCGTTTCCCGGCCCTGCTCTTGGGTGACCCATCACGGCTCTGAGACCTGGAGCCCGACGCCTTGGGAATCCTTGGATGAAACCAAAGACATTCCCGAACTATTTGCAAACGCCGAGGAGACAGTCCCGCCGGCAGCGCGCCCGGGGACCAGACCACCCGCTGCCCTGAGCCGGCCCCGCCCCTTCCAGAGGCTGGCCCCGCCCAGCCGGGCGCGGCGGCCGCTTACCTGGCGCCAGCACGAGCGCGCGCGCGGCGCAGCTGCGGAGGCAGTGCAGCAGGGGTCCCCGGCGCAGCGCGGTGGGCACAAAGGCGGCCCGCAGGCCGGCCTTGGCCAGCCCGAACCAGAGCCACAGGAACTCGGGGCTGGCGGGCAGCAGCAGCGCCACGGTCGCCCCCGCTTCCAGAGGGGCCTCGGCCCCTCCGACCCTGGCCGCCGCGGCCCCTTCACGCCCGGCGGCCCCCGCCCCCGGCGTCGCCCCTTCGCCTTCCCGGGCGCGCCCCGCGCCGCCGCCAGCGGGCTCCCCGTCCCAGGCGCGGGCGCGCAGGAAGGCGCGCGCTGCCCGGTTGCTCTCGCGCTCCGCCGCGGCGTAGCTGAAGCGCCGCGCGCCGTGAATGAGGAAGGTGTGCGCGGGGCGCTCCCGGGCCAGCTGGGCGAGGCGCCAGGCCAGGCTGCAGCCCCCCTCGGGACCCCTCGGGTCGGCAGCAGCCGCCGCCAGGGCGCGAGCGCCGAGAGCCCGTTTGCAGCGGAGGGCGCGCACCGCGAAGGCCAAGTCTGCCGCGAGCCAGCGCAACTGGGGCCAGAGGTTCCGCCTCAGGAGGAGCAGCGGCAGCAGCAGCAGCAGGGGCAGCAGGAGGAGGGCGGCCATGGTGCCCTCTTCCCCGACTCGACGCCGTCCGGCCCCCGCCGCTCTCCACACCCCTTATTCCCTCCTGGAAACCTGGGGCCGCTCGTTCTGGCTTAGACCTCTCCTTCCCGAGAGCGCGCGTGCGCTGGCAAACGCCCCTTCCCACCCAGGCCCCCACCACACCCCACGGGCGCAAAGCAGAAGAGCCCGGGAGGAGTGTGTGCTGGGGGGCGGGGGGGCGGGCGGCTCCGGACTCCCCGCCCTCCCCGCAGCCTACGCCCCGCCCTGGGCGCGCTCCCTCCCAGACTACTCGGGCCCGCACCCTACCACGTCCTGGGCGGTGCTCACGCCTCCCCTACTCCCAGGTCCCGTCCTGCATCTTCGGTTCTTTTTCCCTCTCCCCTCTCGGGCCGGCTTAGGCATCTGGCTGCACTTTGGAGTCCGGGTCTGAGACCCAGGGCGTTTGGACCGCAGTCTGTCTCCCTCTTGTTAACCGTTTCCACCCGTGGTGGGAAGATACCCTTGCTCTCTCCCAGAAGCCTGAAGAACTTGGCCCTTAGCCCCGTAGGGTGCTGCTGCAAGTCTCGGCACGGTGGTCAGACCCATGCCCTCCCCACTGCTGCCAGCAGCAGCAACCCCGGGGGATGGGTTGGGGCCCGCGAGTTAGGTGGGGGAAAAGTGGAGGCCAATGCCGCGGGATTTCTGCAGGGGCCATGGCAGAGGCCCCTCCCTTTGGGCAAGGGAACAATAACTGGGGCCCGCCAGCCAATGCTTTCCATCCTGGTTTTAATTGGGACAGAGGAAACTGGGGAGGGAGAGAGGAAGGAAAAAGAGGCCTCCCGTAGTTTAGGTTTTCAAAGGAAGGAGTAGCAGTTTTGAGGGAGGGGAGAACCTGGATTCTGTAAAAGGCAAATCTGCAGGCTGAACAGGAGGGGCTGTCTGCAGTCAGCCCAAAATTCACTCCTCCTCCGCCCTGAGCCCGCCCAGTGGAAGCTGAGCCTGCCCAGGGGAAGCTGCCCAGTGGCCCTGGGCAGCAGGGAACAAAAGCCTAGCCACGGCGCTCGTAGGTTACCAAGTGGCCAGTCCCTTGAAGGAAGAGGATCCCCCCTTCTGGGTATCTGAACTCTCTTGTGACCTTTAAGACCCAAGTTCTGAGCTCCCCCCGCCCCCAGGAAGCAGTGAGTTCTGTGTCTAGACTTAATAACTTGGAGTCGGGGCAGTGTTAGCTTTAGAAGCCTGTGGTCTCTTGGAGAGAAACAGGGAAGGGGCCGGCATCAACTTCTGCATGGACAGGTCAGTGCTTGGCCCACATTGCGAGTGGCAGCAGGGAGGACAGGGGAGGCAGAGCCAAGTTCCTCCTGATCTAGAAAAGTGTGTGTGGGGGGAATCAGGACAGGAAGAGGGAAGTTGTGAGGCCACAGGTAAGGGTGCCAATTACAATGGGACCACCTTGTACATGCACAGGGTAGGTGAGGGCAGGAACTCTGAAACAAAAGAGTTTCTGGCTTGTTTTATTGTCATTTAAAAACAACTTTTAAAACACTAATATCTCTGGCAAGAAAAATCAAAAACAAAAAAACAGAACCAAGGAAATGGGAGCATTTGACAGTTCTGTGGACTTTGCCTCTGGGGCCCCCCAGGTCTCTGACCCAGCGTGAGGTGCCAACCTCAGGCCGACGAAAGCCGCCAGGGCTCACCACACGGGGCTGTCTCCTACCACCCTCTCAGGTTCTTTCCTGAACACTTGTGGCATTTGCCCCATGGGAGAAATGGGCAGGTTAAATACCTATTTTCTCCTGGTATATGAAGAGTGACTATAAAATGTCTGCTCAGAGCAGAACCTGGAGGAGGAAAGCGGGAGGGGTGCCCTCACACGGAGCACTCTCATCCCAGTTCCCTGGCCAGCTGTCCCTTTGTCACTTCTCTTCTCTGTTGAAATAGCTCTGCGCAAGGCTGAGGACTTCTACAACAGTCACAATTTTGCACAGCCTCTGGCCTCGGGGGAACCCAAGTATTGGGTGGGAGAGGCAGTGTGATCCAGCTGGAGGCCAGAAAAGTGGGGGAGGAGGAGCTGGGGGGTGCCAGGCAGCTGCTCAGGCTGGGCTAGAGGACACTCGCCATTCCCACTGGATGACTTTGGGATGAGGGGACAGGGTGTTGCCCCTACTCTCCCCCCAGCCTCTATTAACCTTTAATTCACCACCGAGGGGAGGGCAGTCCACCTGGGGGTGGGACAGAGAGCTCAGGGGCTCAGTCACTGTCAGAACCTACTGCAGACGACCCTTTCCGTTTCCGCTTGGTGGGCTTGGGTTTCGTGTCTTCCTCCTCCTGGGGAGATTGGAAGAGGCGAGGGGGGTTACCAGCCTGGGCGGCTGTGAGGCCCAGCCCCACCTGCACCCCATTGCTCTTTCTCCTCCCCATCTCGCTGGCTGAAGGTCTCACCGAAGCACTGCTGGACCCTGACTCTTCTTCCGCGTTGGGGGGCTGCGTGGCGTTCTTTCGGCTCCGTGGGCTGGACAGGGCTGCTTTTCGCCGGCTCTTGGGTGGCTTGGTGGAAGAGTCCTCGTATTCTTCAGCCAAGGAGAAGAGATCGCTGAACCTGACGGACAGGAGAGTTCTCAGAGGGGGGCTCCTGGTCCTAGCTGTACCCTCCCACCCTCTCCTCTGCCCGTAGGCCTGGGTCTCTATTTCTCTTCAACCCCAGGGTCTTGCGGCCATTACGTTCCCATGGCACCAGCAGCCCCCGCCCCGAAGCCAAAAGCGCAAGGAGCCTCACTTCATCTTGTGGGCTTCATCACAGCTCGCCTGGACGTGCTGCAGAGCCTGCAGAATTGGGGTCTGACTGAAAACTAGAGAGAGAGGAGGGACAGGGAGGAAAGGAAGAACAATTAGGTGTCTAGGAGTTTATGTAACGGCACCCAAAGGCTGTTTTACCCCAGCGGGTGGGTTCTGGTCCCCGGGTACCCCGCCCCTGTTCCCAGCCCGGCTCCGGGGTTGGTCTGAGCCAGGGTAGCGCCGTATGCCCTCGGCTCAGGGAGGGTTGGAAAGCATACAGTTCTGCTTGGTGTTGGTCAGGTTGAGACGCAGGTTGTCCAAGTGCTCCAGGATCTGCTCCAGAGTCAGCTGGGCCAGCTTGCTGCTGGAGCTCCTCAGGCTGTGGGGGAGGGAAGGGTTCCAGGAGGGCTGGGAGTGGTGGGGTGGGGTAAGGGGTGTGTGCCTAGAACCGGGGACCCTGGGGCACTAGAAGTAGGGGAGAAGAGGCCACTGTGGTCCTGCATGCCACGGAGACTCACACCACTAGATGTCGCCCGCAAACCAGGCCAGGCCAGACCCGGCAGGTTGCCGTGGGCAGGCAGTGGTCACTGCAGACGCCCTGGCAACAGCCTGTCGACAGTGGGCAGGCCCAGCTAGGCAGCCTGGCCCTGGGGTTCTGAAGGGGGCCAGGCCGCACCTCTGCCTCTTGCGAGGGAGGCTGTTGTTCTTGATGAGCAGAGACTTGATGTGCTCAGCCAGCAGCTCGTCATGCTTCATGCACCAGTGTCGCAGGATGCTGGTGGTGAACTGGTCGTCAGGATGGCAGGGCCGGCTCAGCACCATCTTCACCATCTCTTCACTGGGCCTGGGGGCATGAGGGCACCGTGGTCACACAGCTGGTCCCCCGAGCCACTGGGTCTCTCTCACTTGTTTCTCAAACCCCAGCCTCCCTGCCCTGCCCTACCCGAGTCTCTCCGTAGCTTCCTACTCTCATATCCCTCTCCCTCTTCTCCTTGGGCTGAGGAATGCCTGGTTACATCCTTTGGGGAAGCCAGGAGGAGAAGTGAGATTCTTCAGTTTCTGTGGTAGCAGATGGCGTGCGTGCGTGTGTTGGTGGGGAAGCCCATCAGGCCTTGCCCACTCTCCCAAGAAACAGGGAGGCAAAGGACAAGCATGCCCCCACCCCTGCCCTGCCCTGCTAGAGTGTGGGCCAGCCAGTGTCCAGCTCGAGGAGGGCCCCCTACCTTCCCACTTCCTCTAGGACATTCTGTACCATTTCTAGTCTCTCCAGCAGGAGGGGAAGGAAGATAGGAGGAAGAAAAGAAGGCAGGAAGGAAAAAAACAGCTGTTACCCCATTTATCTGGGATATGCTGGAAAAGTGTCTGCGATGGAAGAAGACACTTTTCTGCCCTCTGTCTCTCTACACCCCACCCCTGCTACGGACACAGTGGGTCCAGCTGGGTCTGTTCTAAGCAAGTCGAGGGAGGGTATTGTAGGTGATTCCTCCACTCTGGCTCCTCCTCTTGGATTTGCCACGTGGTGGCCGGCAGGAGCACGGGGGAGGGGAGCAGGAATCACCAGTGATTAGAACTGCTGTGGCAGCAGGAAACAGGGATGTCCGGTCCCCACCTCTGAGGGCAGCTCCTGGTGGGCAGGAGTGTCAAGTCAAGAGGAAGCCCAGATCCCAGGGGAGCTGCTTATTTGTAAATCACTTTGGGGGAAGGGCAGAATGAGCAGATGTCAAGGACAGGGAAAAAAACATGGCAAAAGGTGCAAGACAGAAGCCCTTTATCACACAGCATCTCTTGGTATTGGTTGGGGTGGAGGGCTAAAGAGCCCCTAGGTGTGGAACTCACTTCTCTCTTCGGAGCTGAAGCAGGAGGCAGGACAGGGCTTCTGGGTGTTCTGTGGGGAAGGGTAGAGGCCGATCAGGGGTGCGCATAATTCCAGGAAGAACTCTGGGCACCTTTCCCATTCCCCAACCAACAGCCACAGGGAAGAGCAAGGACAGCCTTTGACAGGGAGCCAGAAAGAATGCCCTAGATACTCCTATAAAATACCCTGGAGCCACCTGAGTCCCAGCCCAGTATGTGGCTCATGGTGGGCCTTCAGGTCTCATCTGAAGAGCAAAAGTGACTGACAAAGAACCTGTCCTTCACACTTGGGTGGGAAGGGGAGCAGTGGCTCTGGGCTCATCTGAGAATCCCAGAGGCCCAGCCTGGGCTGGAGCTGTTCTCTCCACCATGCTCCCCACCCACAAACCAACTCACCCTTGTATTTAAGGTGCTGCAGGATGGGGATTATGGTCTCCAGAGGGATGTTGTGGGCCAGGAAGAGCTGCCAGGCACAGTACTGCTCAAAGGTTTCCCAGTCCAGGCTCTGTACTGGAAGGGACAGAGAAGAAACACTGGTCTGTCTGTCTGATTCTCTCACAGCCCACCCCCATGGGGCTAATCTACTGATGACCAGCACCCCAAGCAGGGATGGGACAGGGGTAGGGAAAGTGACCCTAAAAACGACCTCCTTTGCCTTTCCACACAAAGCTTACTTCCAGAGCCTTCCCACTGCTTCTTGGAGTCCCATCAGCCCCGAAGTTGGAGGGGCACGCTAAGTCTTTCCATTTTGTAAAGCAAGAAACAGATCCAGAGAGACACTGCCCAAGATCACGGCACTTTCTAGCCCCTTAACTTCTCAGCCCCAGAAGCAGCTTGCCTGATCCTGGAAAATACACAGGGCTGACACCCCCTCCCCTCTCCCCCTGGTGACCCAGGAGGTTTGGTCACTCACTGAGTATGTTGAGGACGGAATCTTTTCGAAACATGACCAGGTTCCCCATCATCACATGGCAGACCAGCTCCTGGAGCTAAGGAGGTGGGAAAAGACAGAACTTGTCAGTTCTACAAGAGGCCAGGAAGCTAGTACAGTGTGGAGGGAGAAGCAGGAGTGCTCGTGGGGGTAAAAAAACAGAGGAAATGAAAAGCCTGGTTTCAAGGGATGGGGAGGAAATGGCACATGATGGATGCTGGGGTCTCTGAAGGATGAAAGGGACTGGTGAAGGAGCAGGAGGGCTGCATGGTGACCAGAGGGATGTTTTGGGCAAACGTAGTTACGGGAAATGACCTCCGACCCCTGGGTGGCAGAGGGAGGATGGGCAACTTCTCTACCCAGCCTTGGTCTGGGCCTGAGGAGGAGGAGGGGGCCACGGGAGGCTGGGATCAGGATACAGGTGTGGGTAGAAGGGAAAAGAAAGGACTCCTGAGTGCTAAGTATCCTCTTTTATGGGTGGGGAAACTGAGTGAAGCGGAGGAGCAGCGATGGGACCCCAGTTCAGGCCTGAAAACTAGCCCAAAAGGACGGCCTCTTGGGGACCTAGGAGAAATGGTCTAACCATCTTCATCCCCAGCCAAGGGGAAGGTCAGTTGAGAACTAAGAATCCCTTCAGCTTTCATGGAAATGGGAGTGCCCAGAGAACATGGAGAATCAGGGAGGGGAGGGGGGCTCCAGGCAGGATTAGACTGACAGCCTGCCCGCCTTGGGCTCCCCTTTTCCTTCTCCAGCCCCCCACAGTCGAAGTGCACACAATTCTAGCCAGGAGGCAGAGTGCCTGTGGAGTGGGGCTCCCCGCTACCCACAGGTCCACAGAGAAAGCAGAGGCCCAGTTTTCCCAGCCCTGCCGCCCAGGCCTCTCTGGGTCTGTCAGAGTCCTGCAGTCACCTGTGCAGAGTCAATAACAGCCACGATCATGTTCAGCAGTTCCCCGCTCCTCAAGGTCTCATCTGGAAACTGGGCAGAAAAAGAGGGTAGTTAGGACTGGGCTCCAAGGAAGACCCTTTGGCTTTCACTTCCCAACCCATTCCCCAGCTCTGTCACCTGCTCAGACACAGGGTCCTCTGTAAATGCCCAAACAAGCACTCAACAGCTAAGAAGCTGAGAAGCTTACCCTTGAAGACCCCAAGTTTTGTTATCTGGGTGGGCACCAAGGGGGGAGTGTGTGTGTGTGTTGTAAAGGAAGGAATGGGAAGCTATTTAGAGGTAAGAGTAGAGCTGAAAGGGATATGATGGTTAGCTGTATATGGGACTGGTGGTAAAATAAGCATCTGCGTCTCTGGCAACAGAGAAATCTAATCTATAATGACCCTCTGCCAAGGAAGAGAAAGGTGGAGAGAGGGAGAGGGAGAGAGGGAGAGAGAGAGTGTGTATGTGTGTTGGGGGTAGCAGGACCCCTTCTGAAGAGGCCAGTTCACCCGAGGGAGGAGACTGCCATCTGTTCCGTATCTAGATTCCTCTTCCCCCCAGTTCTTAACTGAAATCACAGTTCCTCTTGTCATGCCCACACCCCATGTCCTGATTTCTTTGTTCCTGGGAACTCTCACCCAGAGGAGGAAGAGCTAATACCTCCCCTCCCATGTCCCAGTTCCTAGAGAAGACTGTGAGTAAATCGGGGAAATGAATGTTAAGTCTCCACTACAGAGGCCCTGGTCTTTGGAATCACTGGAGAGCATCCGAGGGTCGGCCATCAGAGGGCAGGAGGAAGTGAGGCTTGGAATATACGAACATGGATCTGGTTTGGGGGACCTGTCCCGGATCCAGATGATGGGGCCAAAGCCAAGAAGCCAAGTGTATAGGCCCAGACCCCAACTCACACCACAGGCTGATTCTAAACAGGGAGCCAGACAAATCAAAAGACAGGAATTCAGGGGTTAGAAAAGTATCAGCTCTTAATTAAGAGAGGTGGAAGGAGGGGAGAGCCGTGATGTGGGAAGAAATGGCACACCAAGGCCAGCGAGGGTGGTAGGGAGGGTCAGGGTTGTATGCAAAGCGCGTGTGTGGAGAGATGGAGCAGTCTCCTGAAAGCCTTGCTGGCACTGCTGTCCCATCCCCATGAGCACGGGCACTGACCTCTGTATAGATGGAGGGGGTGAGGTGGCAGAGCAGCCGCACGTCGTCCTCCTGGCAGGCCTTCATGTCCATCATCAGGCAGGTGTGCAAATCGCCCAGCTGGGTGGCCTGGGCAAACGACTCATACAGGTTCATCTTCCCTGCGGCAGCTTTGCTGCAAGACCAGTCGGGCCTAAGTCAGCACCTTGGCCCAGGACCTGGCAGCCACGCCCAAAGACCCCCTCAGCAGGCCTCGGCTTAGTGCTCTTGCCTGCCATCCCTAGATGCCCTCCTCTGCCTTCCCCAAGGACCTGACAACTTATGGGAACCAGGCAGCTCCATTCTTTCTCCTTATCCATCCCCAGTGCTCACACTGATCACAATCAGTGAAATCGCTGACTGATGATTGTCAAAAACAGGAGAGGGAGGGACCCAGTTCAGGTTGGAGAAAGCAGCGTTCTCTCCCCCATATCCCCCTGCTTTCTGGGCTCTGAGCCATAAAGGCAAGAACACACAGGGACCCCCCAACTCACACCAGAGACAAAATTTAACTCAAAATGGGTGACAGACCTAAGTGTAAGAACTAACACTATACAGTTTTTAGAAAAAACAGGAGTAAATCTTCATGACCTTAGATTAGGTAATGTTTTTTGACATATGACAACAAAAGGACAAGTGGCAGAAGAAACAACAGATAAATTGGACTTAATCAAAATTAAAAACTTTTGTGCTTCAAAAGACATTATCAAGAAAGTGAAAAGACAACTCACAGAATGAGAGAAAATATATGCAAATCATATATCTGATAAGGGACTTGGTATCCAGAACATATAAAGAACTCCTAAAACTCAACAATAAAAAGACAACCCAATATGCAAACTCATGGAGTCAGATAGTAGAGTACAGGTTATCATGGCAGGGGGAGTGGGGAGTTAATGCATTATGGGTATAAGGATTCTGTTTGGGGTGATGAGAAAGTTCTGGTAATGGTAGGGTGGTGAGGATAGTGCAACACTGTGAATGTGATTGAGCCCACAGAATGGTATGCTTGGGAGTGACTGGGATGGAAAGTTTATGCTGTACATGTTTCCACAATTAAAAAACAGGAAGAAAAAAAACAAAACAAAAAAACAGAGAGAGGAAGTGGTTGTGGCTCAAGCGATTGAGCACCTGCTTCCCACATGGGAGGTCCCGGGTTCGATTCCCAGCACCTCAAAAAAAAA
>JAQZBX010025781.1:0-10378 GCA_029593785.1 Cabassous unicinctus | reverse complement strand
TAGTTACGTAAGTGAATATTCTGGTTCTTAAATGTTTACGGAAGTAATATGCTCAAGGAGCGTGATATATAAAATCTACTCTCAAATGTTTAGAAAATAGATATAGAGACAGACACATACTGATAGATGGATAGATATGGCAATTGTTAAAGCTGGTGGATCAGGGTATCTGGCAGGGGAGATAGTTGGAGTTCTGTGTGTGGGGTTTTGTATTATTTTTCACAACTGTCCTGTAAGTTTGAAATAATCTCAAAATAAAAATTAAAAAGATAAATAACCCAATTGAAAAACAGGAAAGGATCTGAATAGAAATTATACAAATGGCCAATAAGCATGGGAAAAGATGCTCAACATCATTAGCCATCAGGGAAACGCAAATCAAAACCACAACAGGTTGCCACCTCACACCCACTAGCCTGGTTAGCCAGATAATAAGTGTTGGGGAGCACATGGAGAAACTGGAACCCTCGTATATTGCCAGGGGGAATGTAATATGGTTGCAGCTGCTCTGGAAAGTCATTTGGCAACTCCTCATCAAGTTAAGAGTTCTAGGACCGGCACTTCTAGGGATATATACCCAGCAGCACTGAAATCATAATGCCCTACCCAAACACTGGTGCGTGAGTGTCCACAGCAGCACCACTCGCAACAGGCCCCAAATGGAAACAACCCAAACGCCCATCAACAGACGAACAAAATCTGATCCATCCACAGAAGAGACTATTTGACAATAAAAAGGAACAAAGCACCAATCCATGCTACTACATGGATGAATTTGAAAACACTATGCTGAGTGAGAGAAGTCAGTCACAAAAGATCACACGTTGTATGATTCCATTTATATGCAATGTCCAGGATAGTTAATCTAGAGACAGAAAGTAGATTAGTGGTGGCCGAGGGTTGTGGGGAGGTGAGACAGGGAGTGAATGCCAACAGATACAGCTTTTCTCCTGGGGTGATGACCATGTTCTAAAGCAGATAGTGGTGATAGTTATACAACTTTGTGAATAGACTAAAAGGCACTGAACTGCACCTTTTAAAAAGGCAAGCTTTATGGCATGTGAATGGTATCTCAATAAAGCTGTTTTAACACATGGAAAGCCCTGGTGATGACAGCCAAGGGTTGGGGAGTGATGATGCGGTCAGAGACAGGCTCGCCAGGAGACCTCCTGACAGTTTTTCTTAAACATGGGGACCATACCCACCTAGCCCTCAGGTAGTAGAGCAGGTGGTAGCCAATCTTGGGTTGCTTCTGATATAGCTCAGAGAGAAGGTCCAGAAGCAGGGAGAAGCTGCTGTTGTCCTCCTGCATCTGGCAGAGGTTCCTAGAGTTGGGAGATGGGAAGAAAGGAGTAGAGCTCTTCCCACAGCAGACTCTCCTGTGGAGCTTCTGGGGCAGCAGGGGCTGTCTGTGCCCAGTGCCTACCTCCCCTTCGGAAAGGGAGTGCCATTATCCCAGGACAGGAGCCTGTGCGTGCTGTTAGGGAGATGGATGGCAGCACAGCATCTCCTCCAGTTGGCTACTTACCTAAATATTAGGTAGAGAGGCTTCCCCACGGATTCCTCCAGGGACCTACAAAAGGAAGGTTATATATAGCAGAGCGCATGTGAGAAGAGGAAGGGTGAGCTGCCGGCAGACAGTATGGAGGACAAGCTGGAGCCTGGATGCCAGCCTGCTCCTTTCCTAGCCAGAACCAAATGTCTCGCTGCCCCAGAGACTTGGCTAACAGAGATAACAGGTTGCCAACATGGAACCACAACCTGAGTGTCAACATCACTGATGGCGAGATTCTTGTCCTTCAGGGAAGAGAGTCCGGGCCAAGGTCCAATCCCACCTGAAGCAGCAAAGGCCGGGCCTGGCAGCAGGGGCTGGGAGCACAGGGAGGGGACTCTGGCCCACTGCCCCAGTACACATAATGTCCAGCAGGAATTAATATGTCCTTGTTTAAAGGTATCAATACACATGAGAATCAAAACACCAAGTGAACAGATTATTGTTCTTAACAGCAAAGTGCCTCTTAGAATCAGGTGACAAGAGCACACTTCTGGCTCCCTGAGGCCCGGGGGTTCAAGAGAGATATGCTTTACTCACTCTTCAGTGACCTCCTCAGGTAGCACTTCCCCTCGGAAGTGGGCCTTGAAGAGCTCTTGTAGGCAGGAAGCGAGGACAGACAACTGCTCCGAGTCAAAGTCTTCCTGGGTGGGGAGACAACAGAGGGGCATCACCACTTAGACCCAAGCCTTACTGCCCTTACTACCCCAGGGCTTCTGGGCTCATCTGTTCCCACTGCTGGGACCAGCAAGTTTCCCCACCTATGAGAGGGGAACCATCTGGGGGAGGGGAAGGAAGGTGTCAGCTTCCCTGGGAGACGTCTGCATGGGGGACTCTAAGCCAGGCAGGCTGAGCTGCTTCCTCCCCAAGGGGCTGGGTTCCTCCTCACCTCCAGGACCTGGTCCACGATTTCCTGCATGACCTCACACTGGGCCTCCGTATCACTGCAGCACACAAGTGAGAGGAAATCCCGGGGACATAAATGATAGCAGGACAGAGTGCACAACCCCACTCACAGGCACAGACACAAAACAAAGGAGCTCTGTGTGGAATCCAGGCTCGGGTGGGGGAGGCTTCAGGGTAGGATTTGTTGTTCTCTGGGCAGAGACCCAAAGAACAGGGAAATCCCCATTTACTGTGCTTTGATTCTCAAGAGGTTTTTCTCCTCAGAGTCTATGGAGAGAAAACCCAAGGAGCTGGGAAACTATACCCTCCCACTCCCCACTTAACCTGCAGAAGACATCCCTTATGCACTGCAGCCCCCGCTCCCCGCCGTGCCCCTTCAAGCCCCATCATCCGGCCATGCTGACTAGCACACCAGGTAGAAAGCTTGGCTGGATCGCCCGAGGTTGACAGCAGGTGACACCCACCTCCCCTTCTGTAGCTGGAGCACTTTGTCTCTTAGAGATTCATCCAGCTGGTCAAGGTAAGGGGTGATATCCACTGGCTCCTCCACAACCGTCTCCTTGATAGGGTGGAAGCGAAACTCTCTCTTCTTTCCTGAAGGGAGTGATTTATGAAAGGAGTCAGTTTGCCAGACACCAGCAACCAAGTTCCCCCGAACAATTCCTCCCTAACTCATGGGCCCTCAGTGTGCACCCGTTTACCCAGTGCTCTTTGAGTGCCTGAAGCATCTCCCTGAATGGGCCCATGGCCTAATTCTTAGAAGCAAATAGGTACAGGAACCATGTGCCCTTTTACCCTCCTGCCTTCAGAGCCACGTGCGGGGTTCTGTACCCTGGAGTCTCAGCCAGTAGCGCTGCTAACAAAACTTTTAACTCACAGTGGGGCAAAGGTGATAGAGAGACTGCAGACAGGCTGCTCCTGTGAACTGTCCTCTTGGGGTCTACCCAAGTCTGGACCGCTCCTTGGCTGTTGGCTCACCTTTGCTGTTGAGATCCTCCTCGTCGTCACTGAAGGCTGCCTCTGCGTTATCATAGCAACTCTCATCCTTGTCTGACATATGGTTGTCCATCTCCATGGAAACTGGCTCCTCAATTTTAACTTGGGAGTAAAGAAAGACATTTGATAGCCTCCTGTGTTCTGTAATACTCCCTATGCTTCTGGAAATGGGAGAGTAGAGGCCAAGGGGAAGAAAAGGAGTTCACACCCTAAATGGAATACTGCTGACCTTGGAAGGACAAACCCCTTGTCCTCACAGGCCTGGATTGCAGGGGATTTTGCCACGGACAGGAACAGCAGAGGACATGGTCCTCTGGGCTCGGCTCCGGACCAGGGGGTAGGGAAAGACGGCTCTTTAATTTAAAGCCAAGGTGGGCAGCTCTGCTTGGCTTAAGCCCTTACATCAAAACACAAAAGTACGTTGTGGTGTTGTGGGGGGAGAGGGGAGAGGAAGGGATGGGATGGCAGCCCGTTTAGAATTGGGAGTAAGACTGGGCCTAGGGCTAGGAAGAGAGGAGAAATGGGCAAAGTTACAAGTGAGGTAACCACACATTCATGGAAGCCTTCTACTTACTGAAAAGAGGTTATAAAGAGGAATAAACAAAACAAGAGTTAGAGAGCAAGAAAGATGAGCAGAAAGGCAAAGAAGATTGGATGGAAAGGAGGACAAAGGAATATGCCACAAAGATGAATAAAAGAACAACTGGGGAAGAAAAACTGCAGTGGACAGCGTGAGAGGGTGGAGACCTGCATGGGGACGCCATGCTAGGCGGGCTCTGCTCTGAGTGTGTCCCTCCCGCTCTCTTGCAGCATGTGATGGAAGGGGAATGCTTCATACCTTCCACAGGTGGGGAGGGCGAACTGCAGAACTCAGGAAACTTTTCTCTCAGCATTGCCCGCAGCTCCTTATCCAATTTAGGGTTGTCAAATAGGGGTGCCAAATGCCTAATAGGGAACATGAATGAAAGGTCAGCATCAGAGTGCCTCATTCCTAACTCCACGCCAGTTGTTCTCCCATCCCTGGGTGGGCCATACTCCAGATCCCTGGAAGGGCTCAACAGGGGACAGGGAAGGCCATTGAAGCCCCTTGTAGAGAGGATGACAAGAGAGAAATGCCTCTGAGAGTCAAGAGGACAAATGCCTGGCAGTCTGAGGGGGAACCAGTACTTTTTATACCTCTCAAGGGAAAGGGTCAGCAATGGCATAGCAATAACTTGACGTGCTTGACTTATAGGTGGCTGGATGTAAGAAAAATGGGAGCACAACCTCCCACACCCTCACATCACGCCCCCAAATAAATTTCTTACGCCAAGACCCTCTTCTCCACAATGTGGTTAAGGGAGGAAAATACACCCTGCCGCACATGGCCCTCCAATGGAGGATAGAAGTTGGGAATGATCTGGAAGGGAAGAAGGGGAGAAAATGATGAGCGCAGTCCATCAGAGCATTCTGCTGATCTAGATCTAAGATGCTGCTTCAGTTGTGACTCAGGGAATGCTGGGGCACAAGGCTGCAGAGAGGATGAGGGTGCTCCTGACTATTCTAGATTGCTACCGTGGGAAACTCCTACTGGAAGTGGTGGCTCCTTGAGGGGATTAGATTCCACTGCAAGCCAGCATCTCTGAGGATAACAAACCTGATGGAAAAATCCATCTGAGGACTATGGGAATGCAGAAAGGAATCAGTCATTAACTTGTGGGATGGGCCCCATTGCCACTTCTGCTCCCACAGTCAAGGGGGACTGGGAAGAACCCTTCGCTGGGAGGTGAGGTTAGACAGGAGATACACTTAACTCTGCTTATCCAGGAACAGGGAGCGAGGAGGGCTGTGACACTTACACGGCACATGAAGTCCAAGAGTGTTGCAGTGATGGCTGGGTGGGGCTTCATGGAGTGATGCATGACCAGGATGGCTGGTTCTGGAGAATGTGGAATTAAAGGGTCCCCCTACATCAAACAGTCTGTACTTGTTCCCACAAAATGGGATATCAATATGCCTTAATGGCCCCAGGGAGAGCCCTGTCTGTGCCCATCCCCACTGAGCAGATAACCCACAGAACAGCAATCTTAACTCCTCATCTCCCTTCTTGTCCCCAGCATTCAGTTGGGAAGAGGGACGTAGCAGAAGCAAAGCAGGACGTGGTGCAATCTTTTCCTCTGCCGAGGCCCTCCCCACCTGAAACCAAGTATAAGGCTGTGGGGAGAAGAGAGTGGAGTGATTGCTTGGCCTCATCAAAGCAATTTTTCTCCTAGGTCAAGGGAGAGCCGATGAGGAACAACGGAACCGCTTCCAAATGGCGCCCCCTGCAGCTGCAGTGAGATTTACGACTGCTACCACTAGGACAAGGCAGCGGGGGCTTGGGGGACGGGGAAGTGGCACTGCCTGGCCTCGCCCACTTACCTATGTTCATAATGCTATCCTTGTCTGGACTAAAGAACAGCCAGTCGTAAAACAAAGCCAGCTTGGCATTAGAGGCGGCAACATTTGACTGGAAAAGGGAAGGAAAAAGAGGGCTAGTCTCAGCAATTTCCCTTCAGAGGCCCAAGGCATCTAGATTCCAGAGCCTACTTGGCTGTTCCATCTACAGAACTCAGTTCCAACTGAAACAGGATGGAAGCCCCCCACCCCGCTGTCCAGAGTGCTGTGCTGTACATGTGTGTGACGACTCTGTGGTCTCACCAACCCAGGCGATGGGAAAGCAACTGGGGCTTTGACACACCCAGCAGAACACAAAAGTGCTCTCCACGAAGAAGAATAGCTGGATTTAGGAGTCCCCTGACAAGCCCCTGAGCTGATGGAACACTCAAACTAGGCCCTGGACCACGCTGCACTGGGCTCCTGTGGCACATTCCTGAAGAAGAGGCCCCCTAGGAATAGCCTGTTGTCACATCTGAGTCAGCACATTCCGAGGGCTCAGGCGGACTGGGGAGGGGAACCATGTCAGAAGAGGTCAGGGGGTGGCCGGATGGCAGTGTACTGATAGTTTCCCACCCAGGGCACGGGGAAAGGCTGGGAAGGAAATGGCTCCAATGTGGATTCACTGTGTTTGGAGAAAGGATGTATCCAGAGCTGATGCCAGAAGGCATGGGGGTGATGGTCTAAGGAATGCAAACCCCGACTTAAGGAAGGAACAATTCAGAGGAAAAGTCACATGTGATATCTGCTTTATTTTATATATATATGTGTGTGTGTGTGTGTGTGTGTATACACACACATATATTTATTAATTTATTTATTTAGGAGGTACTGGGATTGAACCCAGGACCTCATACGTGAGAAGCAGGTGCTCAACCAATGAGCTACACCCACTCTCTCTTATTTTATTTAAATTTTCATATTTAGATATCTATTTTAGAAGGAAAAAGTTAGATATTTTAGAAGAAAAAGACAGGACACCTCAGAAATCCAGGCCTGGAGGTTGGCAGGAAGGGCAGAGATAACTTCAACCCCAAACCCCCTTGGGAGGTAATAAGCATAAGTAAATTTCTAGAACACAAAAGGAGGTGGCGCAGAAAGGTAAAGATGTTCAAGAGAAAGAGGGTGAAAGAAGGGCCTGTAAGGGGTCAGAAGGCCTTGGAAAGTCAGGAAGAGGCACAGGAATGTGGGGAGCATGACCTAAGAGGCAGCTTTCACGCCCAGTGTCCTGCACCCCGTGGGCTAGTCCCTCACCGTGCATGTTGTCAGGAGCCAGCCAATGATGGCCCACCGGGGCAAGATATCCGAACTGAGCACTTCATTGGAAGGGTGAACAACCCCACAGATGTAGCGAATGAGGTCACAGCGCAGAGACTGACTGTCTGGGGTTGATAGGTACTGGCGCTGAAACCAATCCTGGTATCGCTTTTGTTGACCAAACCGCACCTGGGGGAAGAGGAAGTTGGAAAGAGAGATTGGGAAGGGAGGGTGGGAGTCTCTGGGCAGAGGAAAATAAGCACTGTTTAACTCCAGACCTCAGATTCTTCCCACAATTTATTCATTAACTCACACTGTTTCTCAAGTCTTCCCTCCTTTGGGAAGACTTCCTAGGCTGATGTATTTATTTATTTATTTAATTTTATTTCCTAGGCTGATTTTAAAAAATGCTGAAAGTCTTCCTGGCTTGCCTCTTAACCACAACTGCAATTGCTGCCAAGTTTTGGCTCCTTATTCCTGTACTGGTCCCTGGTTCTCCAGTCAAAAGCATAATCTTTTCTTATTTTCTTGAGCCACCAGTGAATAACAAGAGAATGTTTCTCGAGAGTAAGAGTTGAGCTTGTTTACCACTCAGCATGGACCGAAAGCGAAAGCTGAACAACCTAGCAGACCATATCCAAGGTACACAGACTCCAGACCGTATTTTAACAAGTCCTTCCTCCACACAGATCCTAAGTGGTTTGCGAATGGCAATACTAAATAAGGGGGAAAGATGTGTTTTTCCTCTTTTTCTATTCTATTGCAACATGTGGCTAGGGGCTACCAGACAGGACAGTATAGCTCTACACAGTGGTCCCTGAATGACATGGGAAACCACAAGCTGGCTTCTACCGGACCAGCTACAGCGGAGTTACCCGGGAAGTCTTAAAAGCACAGATTCCTCAAGCAGAGTGGGATCCTGGAAACTGCATTTTTTACATTCTTCTCAAGCAATTCTGCTATAATTCAGCCATGTTTGGGAACCAAAAGGCCAGAGATATTGTGGTTCTTTTCTTCCCGAGAGCTCATGGCTCACCCAGAGGAGCCAGGGGTTTCCCAGAATGAACAGCTTCGCCCTACCCACTCTTCCCTTTATAGCACATTTTACATTTACAAGTTACGTTACTCGTATTGGTTTAATGTCTGCCTTGGACAGACTGAATGTCCCAAGGGCAGCAGTGGGCTCTCTCTTATTCAACACTGTTCCCCCAGTCCTCAGCACCATGCCCAAAAGAAAAGAAGTGTCGGATAAGTAGACACAGAACGAACAAAGGAAAGCGGCCAGCAGCCTGGCAGACCAGAGGTGCCCACCTGCTATCCACTCCACTGGTCAGTACCCAGTGGGGACAGATCTTAGGCTGAAGGAGAAGCCCAGCTAGTACCTGCATCCTCTCTTCCTATTGCAAAAGGTCAGCTTACCCGGGAAGTCATGAATAGGAGCTTAGTCTCCATATCTGGGGTTAGACGACATGCTAAGAACTTTCGGGACGTTCTTGACTGAAGAAGCTGCAGGATACCTGAACCAAGTTTGGAAGAGAAGAGAAAAGAGAAGGCTGTGGGCCAGAGGGAATGGAAGGCAGGGGGAACCTGGCCCAGGCAGGGACAGCCAGTGGTCTTGCTCCTTGGGAAATTCTAAAACAAGACCAAGGAAAGTCAAGCCTAGGTACAAGTGGGCATTTCTGTGTTCCGCCCCTCCCATGACCACCCCCAGAATCCAGCTATATCAATTCCCTTTTTCTCCTGGCCTTCCAGAGCCCCCTCCTCACATTATTCCAATGGGCAATAGGTGGGAAAGTTAGGGGCCAAATAGGGGAAATCCTAGCCTCTTCTGCCTGCACCTCATGCATTAAATGAGTGAAAAATATGAGTGCCTGGCACACAGCAGACATGCGAAACAACTCAATACATGTTCAACCTAAGGGCTGCTGTGGCTAGTACCAAGACTTTCCTTTTTCCTGATTTGCCATGCCTGGACTATTGCTTTCAGTTTTGGGCCTGTGAACAAGAGATGAGGTGGGGAGCAAAGCTATACGGTTATTGTTCAGACCGTAAAAAGGACCCTAGGAAGGGGAAAGGGATGTGAAAAAGACCTTGTCACTGGGAGGCACACTACGACTCCTTCCCTCCCCCAAAGGCGATTTTGGCCAAGCTGGATCACTGGAATTATAGGCAAGAGAGCTCCCAGGGAGGGGCCTTCGCCTACAGGACTAATTCCAGCCCCTCTGCTGACTCAATCTCACGAGCTGCCCTCTGACTCCCCTGCCATACTCAGCGAAGCTGGAAACTGGCCATCAGCTCACCCCCTGAGCCAGAGTGCCGGGAGGAGAGGAGGAGGACAGTTCTCTGTCTTACTGCTTTCCCAGGAGTAATGACAGCTGGAGTCTGCCAAGTAGGGGCTGTCTAGGAACCACATGAACTGTTTTGTACCTCTGCCATTCCCATATCCAGCTGCACTTGGCAGAGCCTGCTCTGTCCCAAGCTCCAATATCTGACTGCCAAGGACTCTCCTACCCACCAACCTTTGCCCTCTTGATTCAAACTATATGTATACCCTGATCTCCCACCTCTCAAGGACAGGATGCCTAGTCTCCAACATACCTGTGAACTGGGGACTCAAGGCCTGAGGGTTATGGATAATGTCCTTCCAAAGCAGTTCAAATTCTGGTATCCTAGCAACATTCTGAAGTAGTCTTACGAGGTCCCGACCAATCATTAAACATTCCATGAACTTGATGGGTAGAAGGAAAAGGGGGGCGGTGGGGGGGCAGGAGAGAGAATAAAAACATGGGTTGTTTACCTGCTGGAGGGAGGACAAAGGAACAACATGTTCTAGGGAGGGAAAGAAAGAGTGGTTCAAGGGACTATATGATTTCTTCTGGAACCTAGGGGATTGGCTCCTAGCTACTCAGGGGAAGAAAGCTAGAAGCTGGGGACTGATATCCATGATAAGAGTTTACTGGAAACTGCTGAAGCCCTGCTGGCTTTCATATTAATCAATTCCTCTCTCCACCCAGAATTGTTTTGATCCAAGTCAAGAGAGACTAAGATTCCAAAAGGATGGGACTGGCAAGTTGATACCCTACCCCCTACTCTAGGACAGCTCTCACAGAGCGCTCTGCAGCAATGGAAATGATCTGCATCAGTGCTGTCCAGTGTGATAGCCAGTAGCCACAAGTGGCTAATGAGCACTTGGAATGTGGCTTATGCAACTAACAAACTGAATTTTACATTTAATTTAAATTTTTTTTTTTT